>JANHFT010009542.1:237836-263393 GCA_032467955.1 Pseudoxenodon macrops
CTGGTTCTTACACCCACATTCTGGAAAGGGAAATTCTGGAAAGGGGATGCAGACAGGAAGGACCTGGAGGTTGTGAGAACCTGGATGGGGAAGAACCGACTTTGAATCAACCTTGGCAAGGGTAGAGGGGCATTGAGCTTTTGCCCCTATCCCCGCGGATCTGGCGATTTGCCCCTCCAGAAGAGGGGGTTGCAAAAGAGAAGGTTGTCCATAAAATTGCCAGAATGCACCTGTGCTGCTTTCTTCCCCCCCCTTTTAAGCTTCCTCGCCAGCATCAGCACAACCACCTCGACCATAAAACTTCCTTGTGAAACAGTGGTGTGCATGTCGCAGGAAGAAGAAAGAGTATGATTGTGTGTGGAAGTAAAAAAACAGCTGAAAAGGTATACTTTTCTTTAGCAGTACTCACAAGGAGCAGGAGTGGGAGTGTAGTAGTAACTGTGGAGAAGAGTGAGTAGTGGCGAGCACCGAGTAATAGCATGCGAGCAGGCAAAGGGCTTCGGGTGTTGTCTAGGGACCTGTGTTGTGGGCTCTTTTGTGTCATGAGCCCACCAAATCCGATAGTGTGACAGTGGCACTCTCCCAGACGGAGCTGAGTGTACAATTTTGGGGTCCTTCTGGACTCGTGGTTCCAGTTCAAGGAGCAATTGGCAGCCATAGCCAGTAGGACCTTTGTGCAGATTTGTCTAATGTGCCAATTGTGGCTTTTTCTGGACCAGGAAGCCTTGCTCACAATCATTCCTGCCGTAGTCCCTTCCCAGTCCGTATCTCTTGTTCAACAAAACGAAAGGAGAAAGGAATTTGAAAGGATGATGCCTATTAAAAAAAACTGGTTTTGAAACAAGCAAGAAGTGATTTCACCACTAGCATCATCATCAAATGCTTTTACTCCAGGGGGAGAATCGCAGTAAAAAGACTTAACTGTGTGAATGTTGATATACAGTATGCCTGGATTCAGAAAACAGATTAAAGCCACCCCCAGGAACGGCACCAAGGAAGGTGCTTACTCTGGGTGGAAGGAAAGCTTTGGAGAGATCTGGAAGAGCTTCCTTCACTATGTTTGTCCCTCTTGGACCTTTAATGCAGCCTGAAGGACCCAGCACCACACTTTGTCTCAACCACAAAAGGAACACGCTGAGAGGGTATGCGAGTGTGTAGCTGCATTTGGAAGAAGGTTTGAATTGTGAGGCAGAAGTTTCCTGAAATTGATTAACCATTTGATGACAGCCAAGTCAAGAGCTTTTTGTCTGTCTTGGCTGCAATCTAATGGTAATTTGGATTTGTGCAGTCAAGATGCAGTTGCTGCTAAATACTGTTGAAGAACCAAAGTTTGAGAAATCACTTTATTGATATCTGGTATCAAATTAAGATATACATATTCAAAAGGACAAAAGAGAAAAATGTCTGTCTATGTCAAACCCTATCTGTACCAGGTCTCAATCTCTGGAGGACTGAACTTTTTAAGGGAACTTTCCAAAAAGAGAAGGAACCAGGACTTCCCTAAGAACAGAAACTGCTGTACTGGGAAAGGAATTCAATTACTTTTTCCACTTATGTGCCTTAAGCAGGGTGTAGGCTAGTGAATTTCAGGTCTTCCAACACTCTAAGAATCCAGGGGTGATGAACCTGACAATGGTATCTATCAGAAGCCAGGCTTCTGCTCTTCCTTACAGCCAAAAGCAAAGATGGGATGAAAGGGCTCAGTCCTACCCTTCTTGGGACAGTGGTAGTCAAGCAGATAGCTACCCCTACCCATGTCACCTTACATCTTGGATCAGCTTCAGCCTCCCTAAGCAGCAGGCAGATTGCCTATCGGTATGAGATGAAAACTCCAATATCCTCAGCAAACTGTAAGATATGGAATGTCTTCAGGCCGTGATATGTTCAGCTCTGTGGATAGCAGAAGGTGCTATTGCATGAGGCAAATGTATCTTTTGCTGTATCTGTATTGATTGTTTAAACCAAAATAAAGATAGTTTCATAGCCCTGATGCTTCCCTAGAGTTACTCATGTCAGAAGGGCAAAAATATGTATTTTAAGATCAGTGTGATACAAAACAGTCTACGCAATATAAGCACATGTGTTTCAAGGGCTTCGTTTCAAATAATGAAATCTTTCAAGTGGCACTCTAGGAAACTTGACTGGATTTTTGTCTTGTGTCTTTCCTAACTGTGTTTAATGCCCTTCTTTACGTATATAGCGATTACTATTTCCTTTGGCTGGATTGGGTGATATTTGGGAATGGAATACTGAGAATATTAAAATGTTTACTGGAGCTTTTTCAAAGGGTCCCTTGCTCATTTGCCCCTTCATTTCTTTATGCATTCATACAATACTTCAATTACTGGTAAGTCTGCCATTAAAGCAGCTATGCACATACGTACAGAACAAGGTCATTGGTGAATGTCTTCAAAGCAGATGCCCAAAGTCTTCTGGAACATGTGCCTGCTTAACATTTTCAACAAGTGTGCTTTGTGAAGCACTCATCAAATGCTTTTCATAGTCTTACTGGCTGTATCTAACTGCTTGCAAATAAAATTCTGTATTTGTTTGCTGAGGTTTTAATGTATATACTACTGGGTGAGTTTAAGAAACTGATTGCTTCTGTTGCTTGTTTGTATGCAGAGCATTGGTTGTGTTTTGTTAATGGGCTGTTAGTACATTTATTTAAATGGTTGCATTGCTGGCAAAAATGCAGTTGCAGGTGGCTTGGTGTCTCTGGTCTTTCTGTTTTAATATTAATCAATGCTGTTCATACAGTCATATAGCACTAGGATCTTTTCGCAGCCACCAGTAGCCACAATCCACCAGTAATGCTTGGAAGCATCTAAGGAAACCGTATAGAATCTATAGGGTTTCCTCATAGTATAATTGAAGACTGGAAATGAAATTATGCTTGGTGCCAGTGAGACTAGGAAGGTGAGAGATGCTAATTAACTGCTAACTGACAAATGCTGAGAACAGATTCGCTTTTTGTTTTATACAGAATATACATCAATCTAACACGGTAAGAATAAAAAGTTATTTGTCCTATTAGAGTTGTCTCTGATTTATATGCTTATATGTTTGCCTAAAAATCAGGGTGGAGACGGGATGATGCAAGGAATTACAGGGTCATTAAAGGAAAAAAGTAAATGCTTGCCCACACATCCCTTGGTACCAAATATCCCACAGATTGGTTGGCCAGTAGCATGATGCGTGGACTGCAATTCCACCCTCTTTTGTGGCTTTTGGGTGAAAACCAAAGCATCCCAGAACATTTTGAATTCTGTCCCAATGGAATCGTCAAGCTGATCCGGTTTTGCTTTGCCAGAACGAAGCTAATTCAAAACATTCTGCAAAGCTTTCCAGGTGGGATTGTTGTTTTTTTCTAAGTTCAAAACAAAACGAATTGTCTCTATCACAGTTAGTCCTATGTAAGAGCTACAGAACTTATTATAAAAGAACAACAACATTTTCCTCAAAAAGAATAGCACAAGATCAGGATTCATTGTAAGCAATTTAATTAAAGAGTTACAACAGTCCTCATTAGAAGGCTACTGCTCTAAGCTATTCGGTTACAGGTCAAAGGCCACCTCGAGATGATTCTTAAGCAACAAGAAAGGATGGTGGCCACAGACCCATGTCTTTTAAAACAAGCTTGAACTGAACAGTTATGAAATGAAAAGCAGTTTGAGAGATGCTGAGATCTTGGCCTGTCTGTTGCTCCCAATCTTCTGCCTCAAATTAGCAAAGTGTATACAAAAGAATTTGGGGATATTGAAGAAACAAATAGCATGTTGGGGAAAAAATCCAGTATCTTCCCATCAATTCCACTCCTCCACTTGAAAGGACAGTAGTGATTTCAGTCCTGGTGAACAATTATTTGGTTAATGATTATATAGTAGGATAGATTTTTATTCTCTGTGTTTGTTATGAGGCAGTCGCCAAGAATGTTATAGTTATTTCCAAGCATTAATCCATATGAGGGGCAGACAGTGCAATTAACTAAATATAACCCTTGAAACCATTTGCATTCTGTCCTAAATGCAACTGGGAAAATATAAAATAGTTTATCTAGTGAGATGCCCCAGAAAATAAAGAGTGAGTTATTAGACTTAATCAGCCTATGAAGAAGTCGATTTAAGATGCTAAAATCCAAGGACTAGCTGAATTTAAAAGATATGCTACCCATCAGCTTATGGTTGGTTTGAGGGAAAATCATATAAGCAGCCAAGGTGGTGGTGGTGGCAGCACCAGTGGGAAATCATCAGGAGATTTCAGAGGAAAAAGAATCTTATACTGAAGAATCTTCAATCTTAGAAAAGCAGATTGAAAAGAAAAAAAAAAGGTTGATATTATTGAAATCAGACTGATGGGAAGCCACATTTGGGGAATTGTGAGATCTCTCCACAGCATACAAGATCAGTTCCTGAGGAGACTGGTGGGTGAGGCTGCTCTCAAGCAAAAGAGGCATATGGGGCTTTTGCTCATACAAGTAATTTTCATTTAGTGATTGTCTTACTTAGTGACCATTCACAGTTATAACAGTGATGAAAAAATAGCTTTGTGACCAATCCTTGCATCTATGACCTTCACAGGCCTGTAAAGCAAAGGAAAGCTGAAGTAAGATCATAAGCATAGTCATGGTTTCACTTAGTGACCACTTCACTTAATGATCTAACTGTGATCAGTTAGGGAGGTCACTAAATGTGGTCACTAAATGAGGACTATCTATATTAATCATTCTATGAAAAAACAGATCTGTTCCACTCCAGTCCCATAGGAACATTCCTGCTATGAATTTGGGGGAAAATAGTTTGTTAGAAATTATAGAAATGTCAGTGACTTCTTTTTCTCTTTAAAGGCCTCTAGAACATTTTGAAACAGCAAAAGTACTACAAATACTCACAGATAAGACAAGAAATTTTATGGCAAAAAAAAATCAGGTTCAGCTTATCTGTGGATGGGCTTATCCAGAAGTAGGTACAGTATTGTTATACTTTTTAAAAGTTCCCATATACAGCATACTTATGGATAAGCCCCTCAGATAGACCAACACTTCAATTTTTAACCACAGTATTATAAAAAATTAGGATCAGTGTATCTGCACTGGCACATTTGTCATGGTATTTTGCTTAAAAATGGAAGTGTTGGCTTATATGAAGATGGGCCTAAAAGTGACTATATACGGTATATTTGAATGTTTACCTGTGTTTTATTTCACATATAATTATAAAGTATTATTTTTAAATTATCTATGGTCATCCTTACTTCTGTGTCTAGTAACATGCCACCCAACCCAAGGCTCAATTTATGTAAATTTATTACATTTATAGCACATCTTTTCCCAAAGAACTCAAAGTAGCTTATATCTGGGCATATCTCCTAACACAATATTCATTTTATAAAATGTAATAGGCTGAGAAACAGATACCAGCTGAAAAGTATTCAAGGAGATTTATGGCTGAATGAACCTAATCTGGTCCAAGTCCAATACTACTTTGGCATTTCCCCCTGAAAAATGTAAAATTAATGCCCCCCCCCCCCCGTGTTTCTTATAAAATAGCAGAATGTCCTGGAGATATCTGCATTCCAGGATATCCATAGGTTATACATGTTGGTCTTTTGTTTTTGCATAGTTTATATTTTAATACTTAAAAGCACAGTTCTACTGCTACCGTGTTAAGCTTTACTCAATATCTGTTCTTTATGCATCCAAATGATATTTAATTTTATTGCATGCTACCCATGGTCACTTTCTGTGATATGGGTGGCTATACAGATATGACAAATAAGTAAACATATCCCATTCTTGGTATTGATAATCAGTTTTGTATGTATGTACAGATATTCTTTTATCTTATTGGTAATCAAACAAAGTCTTATAAAATAATTTAGCACACCTGAACCTGAAGCTTCCTCAATTAAACTTCCTTCTTTGATTGATTCCTTGACAATAAACCAGTCCTTATTCATTTTGCATGGAAAAGGAATAGCAGTTTGATTTGCTGGTATTTCATCCAAACATTTTAAATGAGGGATGAGTTTTTTCACTTCAACTCTGTAATTGTAATCTGGGTCCTAGAAAAAAGTCCCAGAGAAAAGAATGCCTTCAGTTATTTTGATCACATTTATAGGAAACAATCTGAAAAACAGGTAAAATGGGAAAATAACTATAAATGTAACAGTAGCTAAACTTTTTATAAGATTAGCACTTTTTATGATCATAATAAATAAAACCCAAGCACTATTTAGTTACAGATACACTAAACATGCACCCAATGTAAATAAATTCCAACTCGCTTACTTAATCACTTTAATCACTTATTTAGGTAACTATTAAACAAATTGCTTTGGGGAAATACTGGTCTGTAAAACTTTTGTCAACTTTTTAATATCTATTTTTCTTCTGTCTCAGATTTTTCTACTGCCTCTTTTTCCCCATCTTCACCACATAATATATTACCGTTAAATTTGTTTTATCTTCTAATTAACACATTTAGATAAGATAGTGTCTGCTACCAGAGGTCTATGACATTTATCATCTAGACTGGTCTGAGTTTCTGCCTCCCAATTGTCTGGCAATAACCACAAGAAAAACCTGCATCTTTTTAAAAAGGCAAATTAGCTGCTACAAGGACCTGATTAATCTTGAGACTCTGCAGATCACCTTTACCCACAACCACAATTCACTGACAAACATACAAAACAATTGCCCCTTCAGTGACTATTATCATTATCCAGTATTTGGCCCTAATATTAGATGAAACCAATTTAATGACCCGTGTCGATTGTATGAACAGAGACTATTCTAGTTATTGTGGTACGAAACCCACTCCATGAATTCAAAGATGCTTAAGCCTTAATTTAAATAAATTGCAGTCATCTTTCTTATCGGTCCTTCCTAGAAAATTCCTTTGCTAGCCCTAACAATTCTATTTTTTAAAAAACAAGATAATCCCTATCCCTGATCTAAAAAAGCCAGTGGTAAAAAATGCTTTAGTGAGTCATATTTTGAGTAGGTAGATCAGTGGTGAAATCCTTTTTTTTAAACTACCAGTTCTGTGGGCGTGGCCTGGTGGGCGTGGTGTGGCATTGCTTGCTGCGTGTGGCAGGGGAAGGAACTACAAACTCTCCATTCCCAGCCCATCCTGGGGGAAGGATATTGCAAAATCTCCAATCCCACCCCACTTTACCAGAGGTGGCATTTGCTGGTTCTCCAAACTACTCAAAATTTCCGCTACTGGTTCTCCAAACTACTCAAAATTTCCGCTACTGGTTCTTCGAACTACTCAAAATTTCTGCTACTGGTTCTCCAGAACCTGTAAGAACCTGCTGGATTTCACTCCAGGGTTAGATTAGGTGGCATCTAAGCAGAGGTGGGTTCCTACCGGTTCTAACCAGTTCTATAGAACCGTTAGAAACTTGGTGATGATGTCACAGAGCCAGTTTCTTCGGTGTCTCTGTGGGTGCCACCATTTTGAATTTTGCTTCTGCACATGCGCAGAGGCTAATTTTTGATTCTGCACATGTGCAGAAGCTATTTTATGAGGCGTGACCTTGGGTGAACCGGCAGCAAAACGATTTACAACCCACCCCTGCATCTAAGGTACCTTTCAACTCTATGATCTTATATGGAAATTGTAATTCCAAACACTTAAGAAGTCAGGAATAAAGTTTTCTAAAATAAGAAAAACAATATTAACAATAAAAATTGATAAAAACCCAACTCAAAATCCAGTAAACGATTACAATTATTAATCTTTCTAAAATACAAAACTCATAAACCAGAATTGGCTGAAAAGAGCCACGTTTTTGTTACACATAAGAAAAATAGAAAATGAACCCAGATTGTTTATTTTATAGTGAATAAATATATGAATGGGGGAAGGAGTAGTTTTATTTAACAAAAACAAAAAGAGAAAAGTAGAAAAAACCCAAAGCAATGCAACACAATGTATAATGTGTGCGTGAGTGTGTGCGCGTGTATGTTATAATTTTAACATAATGCTTCCGTTAAGGAAGATATTTCATTATAATTGTCCAGACACAATTTTTATCTATTAACAATTTCTTCAAAAGTCATAAACACACAAACACACATATATAAATATTAGGCCTTGTATGAATGATTGAATAGATAGTAGGCTCACATGGAAGATCCTAATATTGCTTAGTCTCAGGCAATTTAGAGGTGTTAAGGACATGTAATTAATTGGGACCATTATTCAAGTGAAATAACAATTACAATTACATGCTTTATACAAATATAGCTGAAGCTTACCTCGTTTATTATTGTTTTTTACTACTGTTTTAATTTTTACAGGGAGTTTAATATAATAGAGTTTTTAAAAAAATCACCCTGACAGCATCTATTTTAATAAATCTAACTGGATATTAAAGAAAAAGTAATCTTATCTACATCACATTTGTAATGTGCTACTTGCCTATTCAACTGGAAGGAATAGCAGTTCTCTCTGGGAAAGAATTGACAATGGCCAGGCACATCTAGCAAACCCACTGAAATTGATGAAAAAGGATTCTAGCCGCAACTGCCATTTGGCTTTTAAGAGCAATGATTAATACAGAAAAAAAATTGAGTTGCGAAGTGATTTAGGAAGATTGCATTGAATGCAAGCTCTAACCTTAACCCAGCTTCAAATTAGAACCCTCGACCAAAACTCTATATCATCTTTTTATTATACTTCAGTTTGTCCTGCTTGATTGCATCACGTACTCTGCATGCAAAAATACATTCTGCTTTGCTTCAGGCATGGCAGTCTCCCCTTAGCATTGCAAACTCTTGAGAATTCCAGAAGTCATTTGCAAGGCCACAAAAGAACTTCAGTAGTAGGAATGAAGAAAATTGTTTTTAAAAGGGTAATTTTTAGTATACATATCTCTCTTTGCTGTTTCAAAATATAATCATACCAAACGACCACAAGCTTTACTGATTTCACTGTGCTGTACTGATTTCACTGTACTGTATGTACTGCACTGTACTGATTTCGCTAGGGTTTCTCCTAGCAACTATGCTGTTACTGCACAGTGTTCTGTCTTCAGAATGCTGAATAAAGTGCTGGAAATCTCCCAAGAGTCATGATTTGAAGTATAAGACTTCTTCTCTATATTAGAGTTATAGTATGCCATTGACCTATTCATCCAGGTTGAGAAACAGTTCCTCCAAGGCAAAATTCACAAAGATAACTTTGCTACATTAAACCACAGCTTTCATTCATGATTGCATTGAGATAAATCAGCAAGATACATATTCGATTACATGTAGCACACACCTCTGAAGATTGCGGGCTTGGCTTCAAGCAAATAAGATTTCCCTCTATTGTAAGATTGGTCAGCTTAGTACAGAGCCTCAGGTATTGAATCTGACTAAGATCCTCAATGTTGTTTCCTTCTAAATCTAGAATTTCGAGGTTCTCCAGCAGGCTAATCTGACTTAGGTCACCAATATTGTTATAGGCTATGTAGAGTTCCTAAAAAAAAAAGTGAAGGACTTTTTCAATATTAAGGTGAAATGTGATATATTAAATGTAAAAAAGTCATAAACAATTAAGACATACAGTAATAGTAAAAGGAAGTCTCACGGACTTTCTGATAAATAAGCAGCATGAACTTCATTTGCTTGATTGTTGTCATAGGCTTTTAGTCCTAGCATACAGTCTATGGCAAATAAACATAAAATCTGCAATATGCCATGGTTTCTTTAATATTATGTAACAGATTAGAAAAAAATAGGAACTATGACCTGTGCACAGTATTGCAAAATTTAGAAGATAAAAAATAAACCATGCTTTAAAATTTTGGTTTCTAAAGAAAATGAGACTATTTCTGGTTTGCTAATACGGTAATAAACCAGAAACCATGAGTAAAGTTGCCGTTTTTTAAAATATATCTTCTAGAAAGAGAGATCAAGTTGAAGCAATTTTTAATTCATAGAATAAACCACAGGGTTGGTTTTTTTTTACACTTTCAGTTTATTATGACTTAGCTACTGAATTAACAAATTCTAGGTTCTATTATGGCTCATAGAATTGCCAAGAGTTGAACACAACTGAATGGATGATATCATCATCATCATCATCATCATTACTTAAGACTTACAGACTGCCCCACAGAGCTTTGCAGTACTCTCTGGTAGTTTACAATGTCAGCACATTGTCTCAACAATCTGGGTCCTCATTTTACCGACTTCATAAGGATGGAAGGCTGAGTCAACATGAAGACTGAACTCCAGGCTGTGGGCAGAGTTTGCCTGTAATACTTCATTCTAACCACTGTGCCACCTGGGCTCCTTAATGATAGTTATGGTAAATCTTCAGACCAAGTTCTTTTCCTTGTGATTTCACAAATACATTCATGTAGTTTTCTTAGGAGCAATAAGGAATTGTTTGCCATTGTCTTCCTTGGTGATATTACTTCAACTTCCCAGCTGACATTTATAATACTTTTTTTTAATTTATGAAATGCCATTTGGACAACGCAGTATTTTATGAACCAGATTTTACCTACATGTATATATATATTTTTTTAAGTATACCAAATCCCTGGGTTAAGAACACCCTCGTATAAAAGTGACCCATAGTAAAGAACAGAGCCTGTTGTAGCAAAATTCAAGTTAAATACACAAAGGTTCAAGTTCATTACACAATACTACTTATGCAGCATTATCCAATAATTATGTTCAGGATTAACACACACATTCAAGTTAAGGATGGACCTTGGGAATGGAACTTGGTCTTAAACTGGGGACTACTGTAAATTAACATGGATTTGATATCTAATTCCCTTCAAAGTAGTAAGGGCTATGCACTATGTAAACAAGTAAAGCAAAACAATGTATTAAGTCTTTGACTCTCCTACCTTCAAAGAGCAGCAGGAAGAGATCCCATCTAAATCTGGGAGCCCACAGCGAGCCATCCATAGGACTTGAAGACGAGGCAGTGCTGTTCCAAGGTCCCTTAAGAGAACAAACACTGAGATTCACCATTACCTATCAAAGGAGTGTTTTCTGAGCTTAGTTATTGTTGATGTTATCTAATTTGGGTAATGAAACATCTGGAGTGTTCCTATCGGGAAAGTTTTACTTAGTTTGAACTATGCATTGGCATTGGTTTCAATTCACCTTAGATACTGACAAATCACCAGAATTTTAAAAACACCATTAGCTTTTTAGGAAGTATCAATATCATTAAAATTATTGTTAGCACCCAGCACCAATACAAAAAAAAATCCCATAGCAAGAAATGAGTTAATATGAGCAACTTTTCTAGCAATGAAAGGCAGATGTAAGCTTGCAATCATCTCAATGAATTTCACCTCCAAGTAAGCTAGTACAGGGCAGAACTGTGTATGATAGAGACAGTTAGGGTTATACTTTCCTATGTACGTAGTTATTTTTGTAGCCTGAAAGTATTTTTAAACTACGGTAGTTTACAGAGTAGTAGTATACACAGGGAAGCAGAAAGAAATTTCAGAAGAAG
This sequence comes from Pseudoxenodon macrops, assembly GCA_032467955.1. Taxonomy (NCBI): domain Eukaryota; kingdom Metazoa; phylum Chordata; class Lepidosauria; order Squamata; family Pseudoxenodontidae; genus Pseudoxenodon; species Pseudoxenodon macrops. Next base: position 249,317 of record JANHFT010009542.1, read on the forward strand.
GCACTATAAAACCATGTCTATATTGTTGCCAAAAAATAACACAAGCATACATCCTTAGCCATCAGACGTCAAGCCCAACTTGAGTCAGACTTTACTTTTATGTCTCTTCACAGAGTACTAAATCTGGTACATAAAAGTTGATTACTTCAGGAATTTGTTTGCAATGACAATACATCATTTTTACTACATTATACCGGTATCACATGAATTTTGTTTACTATGGTATCAAAATAATGGAATCTTTTACTGAATTATAACGAAAACATGTGTGTTTTATAAAATATAAAACTATTTCTAACATTTATTTGGAATCCCAACATTTAATAATTGCTGAATTCTGGAAAAACAAGAGGTTCTGACCACTCTCTGTTTAACATATTTTATTTGAAGGGGAATGCTATCATATCCATCCTTGGTTTTATTATACTCAAGAGTTATATATTCCTAATTTCCCCAGTTCCTTTTTGTAGTATGTAATATCATCTTTATTATCATTCTCAAAACCTACACTAGTTTGCCTGAATCTTTCTTAAAATGTGATATCCTGAACCAGTATTCAATGTAGGACCTAACTACCTTTGGTTTAGAAGCTAAGCCTCTGTTAATATAGCCTAAAATATATATTTTGCACTTTTGCTGACTCATACTCATTTTGAAATAAACTACTGGTACTATTCCAAGATATTTTTCACAAGTACTATTACAAAGCTAATGTTCTTAATTCTATTTCTATGCATTTGACATCTGATTTCTAAATGAAGAATTCTTTGTCTCTGTTAAATTTCATTCTATTTGGAATCCATTTCTCTAAGCTACCAAGAGCACTTTGAGTTTTATTTCTATTGCACTAGAAAATGGTGGTCCATGAGAAACTTTTGGTGGTCCGCAGAAAAATAATTTGCATTTTTTATGTTGCACTAAATCAGGAGTCCCCAAACTACGGCCCATGGGCCAGATTCATGCAATGAATGCTTGTGTTGCTTCAGAGTCTCCCCCTTTGGGTTCTTTTTGTGTGGGTTGGAGAGGGGCAGAAATCCCAACTAGGGGTCTTCTTCAGCCTCCTGGTGCAGGGCTTTGGGCGAAGGCTGGAGGGACGTGCCATTGGTGAAGAGCCGGAGGACCTTATTCCAATGGGACCGTATCATGGCCTGGAACTGGCTGATCATCTCAGCCAGTTGAGCCTCCAGGCGCCAGTACCTGGCCTTGCACTCTAGCAGGTCTTCCCTCTGCTTGGAAAGCCTATGCTCGTAGTCCTAAGTGAGGTGCTCCTGCTGAGCCTCCTTCTTGGTTTGAACTGAGCCACTGTTTTGCTAACTCTTTCTCATAGTGGCTGCTTAGCTCCAACAACTGCTTCCTGTTGGGGCCTTAAGGAGCCCGGGCAGGCAGGCTAGGAGGGGCTGGGAGGGGAGAGGCGAGGAGAGGCCGGCATGTCCCTCGAAGTGAGTGACATGAAGTTGGCCACGCTCACCCAGCCAGTCATTAGGCAGCTCATATTAGTGGTCTACGGGATTTAAAATTATGAATTTAGTGGTCCCTGAGGTTCAAAAGATGGAGGAGGGTGGATAAAAAGGCCTTCAACCAATATCTTACTCCTAATCCATGTTCTGTATGTTTGGAGTTTAAAACACCTGAGCATTCATAATGGGAGAGAGTTCTGCAAAATTAGCAAGGAGCTGCATCTCTGCTCAGTTTATTAAAACAAAGAGAAAATTGTTACATAAAGTTTAAACCCTGCAGGGAAAGAAATCCCAAAGACAGACTGAGGAATAAATGGAAATAATGTCCTTTCAAGCTTCACAAAGCTGCAGCGCTTTTACTAGAAACATATGATGCATTTCTTGTTAAATCTCAGCTACACCAGAAATAACTTGGGTCAACTATTTAACAGAGACAACATGAGATCAAAGTGTTGAGCCTATTTGGGCATGGGTCAAATGTGGATGAGCCCTTAATCTCTTCCCTCATGTTCAATTTCATCACATTTCTCCAGATTGTGCTGCTTTCTGCCTATGCAATATTGGATAAACATTACAAATTCTGAAGGAAACCTAATTTTGCAAAATGAAAGAAAATTAAGGATATTACTTTACAATCTACAGTTTATTCTGACTATAGTGGATATTTTTTCCAGCTAGGTATAGAAATCCAATCTTCCCTATGATAGGAATAATGAATTGATTGGATTCTACCTCACTAGAGTTACAGTATCTGTAAGATACTGCAAGATTCTCTGCAGGAAAAAATAAAACAAAGGACTTCTAATATCTTTTAAATCTATAGAAGGAGTAATTTGATTACTAATGTCCAAGAATTAGGCATAATAATTTATGTTTTATATGGCTGGATATAGTCAGGTACATAATATAATATATTTGCATAGCTTAAGGTTTAAGGTTAAACTCTTAAATCACCTCAGTTAAAGAACAGATTTAATCAAGTTTTTCTTATGTACAAAAGATAAAATGAGTAGTCAATCTCTGAAGTAGAAAGAAATGCTATAAATAGTAAGAGATTTGAATATTACTTCTGACTTAACTTTCTTTCTTACTTAACTTTCTTTCTAGTTATTATTTCTTACCTCACAGATGTAAGTATACTTCCATTCAGTTTTAGTTGTTTCAGATTAGGGAGATAAGAACCTGTAAGAACAGGAAAGAAAAACGAATATAAGTGCATATATAATCCTCTCAAACATCTAATTTCAAGTATTTTAATTTCAGTTTGTACATTTGTTTACCATGAAATTTGACTGATTTCTGATGTCTAATATTTTTTGACAAAAACATTTTTTACCAAAGTTGCCTAGAAATAATGAATTATAGTAGTAACTAGACCAGTAACTGACATAAAATATAACATTTTCCCATTACTGAACTCATTTTGCAACTCTTTTTAGGATGGTGGTAAAGCATGTCACCTTGGTTTTAAATAATTCACATGGTCATTAAGTGAACCCTGCAGTTTTTAGGCAAATCCAGCATATCAACTGAGTTTATTTTTTGCCGTATTCTGTGGAAAATGAAAAAAAACGCTCATAAATTGTATTTATATGACTGAGGACACTGATCATAACTGATAATAAATGTGAGTCAATCACCAACTGCCCAAAATGGATCATATGACCATGAGAGAAGTTTATGGCGGTCATAACTCTGAAGATAAGTCATAAGTAGCTTTTTTAGCAATAACAATAGTTATATACCGCTTCATAGTGCTTCATAGTGCTTTTACTCTTGCCCTCTCTAAGTGATTTACAGAGTCATTATATTGTTCCCAACCAATTGGGTCCTCATTTTACTGACCTCGGAAGGATGGAAGGCTGAGTCAACCTTGAGACGGTCAAGAGCGAACTCCTGGAGTGAAAAGTGAGTTAGCCTGCAGTACTGCATTCCAACCACTGTACCACCACAGCTCAATATACGGTAGCTTAAAACTCCATTATAATGGTTGTTAAATGACCAGTTGTTAAGCAAAGACTACTTGTAGATATAACTGCTGTTGTGCTATTTTGTATAAAGAGAAGGAAGGTGGACATAATAGTTCTTAAACGTGCAACTTGGCTAACTGCCCTGCTGGCTTGGAATCTTCTCAGCAGATCCCTTGAGTCCCATGTTGAGAACATATATTTGAGGGTTATTGCTTATAATAAGTAGTAGGTTCATTAGTATTCACTAAACATTGACATTGTTTAATAAACTTCCTTTTAATGGTAATCCCATGTCAAATCCACTAAAAGTGGCAACTGGGAATTATATTATATTAATGCTACATTAAAATTGTTGAAAGACATCCATAATTAACTTTTAAAAAAATTACATTCTTTCTCTGAGATTTAGAGATGCTCTCCCCCCCATGATCAAAGTAATTTTTTCCGAAATAAAATTACTTTTTGCTAGAAAGTGTGATGTACACAACAAAATTAATTCATTGGCTTAAATTCTCTGAATCTTTCAACCTTTTAGAATGTTCTAGAATTTTCAGAAAAGTAGTAACTGAATCACTAATTAAACATTTAATTAAAAATATAGATTTTTCAGAAATTTCATCATCCTAATTTTGGTGTTCTAACCCACAGTCGATTACCTCCCTCCTTTTCTTTTCTTTTCTTTTCTTTTCCTTTCCATTTCTCCCTCAGTGTCATCTCTGTGGTGTTCTTATTACCTCAATTTGTATTCTCTCAAGAAAACTGCATCCCCCCCACCTTATGTGCCACTTGCTATTCATATCTTTTTGTTTTTTTTCTATAAAACCATACCTTGATATGGGCTATATTATCTTCAGACAAGAAAGTAAGCATGATGTATAACTTGTAGATCACTACCCAAAGAAGCTTGTTCATTAGTTATGTTTATACTGCCAGCATAATGGCCCTTATAGAATACTTTATTTCGCCAAGTGCAATTAGACAAACAAGGAATTTGTCTCCAGTGCCGTAGCTCTCAGTATACATGCAAAACAACAGAATAATAATAATCATAATAATGATACCAAGAAGACAAGGTAGAAGATGAAAAGGATAATAGTAATACAGCCATTCTCCGTGAGTAAATATACATAAAACAGTACTGTGGGAATTAGGTATTCAATAGAGTGATGGCATGAGGCAAAAAAACTGCTTCTGTGTCTAGTTGTTTTGGCATGCAAATTGAAACAGTTAATGTCCAGGAAGTGAGGATCTGTAGATATTTTCTTAGCCCTCCTTCTGATACACTTAGTGAAAGGCAGGCTGGTTACAATTATTTTTTTCTGCAGTCCTAACTATCTGTTGAAGTCTGTATCTATTCCAGAGGTGGGTTGCTGCCGGTTCAGATCGGTTCTATAGAACCGTTAGCAGAGATTTGCCTCCGCTTGCCGAACCGGCAGCAATGGCCAGCTGGCCACGCCCCTGAGCCGGTCCTCCTGGAGGAAACCAGTCCTCCCGGTGGAAATTGCCTCGAAAATAACCCTCTGCACATGCGCAAAGCCTCCTGTGCATGCGCAGAGGGTTATTTTCGTGGCAATACCCGGATATGGGGGGTGCTTGCGTAAAACGCACACTTCCGTCATGACCCGAACCGGTAGGAAAGGTAAGTAGAACCCACCCCTGATCTGTCCTGTTTGGTTGTTGTACCAAACCAGACAGTTACAGAAGTACAAACGACAACAATTCTTCTGCAGAACTGTATCAACAGCTCCTGGGGCAGTCTGAGCTTTCTGAGTTGATGCAGGAAGAACATTCTTTGTTGTGCCTTTTTAATGATGGTTCATTTATTTTATTTATTTTTTATTTATTTATTTTGTCAAGCATATATAAGATAACAGATATTAGGTTAGACCAAAGGTGGCATAGTTCTAAGTTAAATCCTGGGAGAGTATAGAATCCAAAAACCTGAAGGACTCTACTGTTGATAATGTGCTCTTGAATATAGTAAGAGGTGGTATCGTAAAATAGAACAGCTCCTCCTACTCTCATCTTTACAGTTTTAAGCATGTTCAGCTCCAGACTGTTCTGGTTGCACCACAGGGCATATATATGCATACTCATCTTTGTTTTGAATGAGACCAATGACTATTGTATCATCTGAAAACTTTCAAATTTTAACAGATGGATCCATAGAGATTCAATCATTGGTATAGACTAGAGAGAAAAGAGTAATGGAGAGAGCACACATCCCTCAGGGATGCCTGTGCTAATTGTTCGGGTATTCAATGTGATTTTCCCTAGCTTCACCTGTTGCTTTCTATCTGTCAGAAAGCTTATAATCTATTTACAAGTATGGACAGGAACAGCTAGCTGAATCAATAATCTGACAGGTGGTGTATATCTAATTTTAATGCTTGCTTCTGGCTTATTTTTTAGAGAATTTTGTTAAGGACTTTTCTTGCCAACTAGTTCCATTATATTTTCAGTATCTGCTTTCTTTCTTGATACCAGCTAGCTTATATAAACAATAGAAGTGCTGATAAAGTCTGTTTGTTTGTTTGCTCTGTAAGAAGCAATCATTCAAATACACACAATCAACAAATCAGCAAATTTTTCAGGATACACCCCTAGCAATTCAGTATGTAAAAGGATAGGCTTACTTCAGTCCACTCATTGACAAACCTATATGGACAGACAGCATTTCAAATCCCCCCTCAAACATGAGGAAATTTAACTGTAGAACTCCTCTGACAAGTCCTATTTGCCTTACACTTGTTGGCTCAGTGAACTTTTAATATCAAATAAGCAACTGTTTTGCAGTTTAAGGCATCCTTAACAACTCCTCAAATTACCTTCATAACTGAAAAGAAATAGGTAAAGATGTTTAATCTACTTTTTATCCATTTTTAAATATTTTACTTTTAGTAGATTATACTGTTCAATATGTAATAAACTATGGATCATATGTAACAAATCAAATAATTTACAATTAAAATAAAAACATCATTACAGACAGTTTATCTTAAAACAGTAATTCTCAAATTGAAGTCCACAGAACATAGATGATCTGCAGAGGTACCCCAGGTGGTTAACCAGATAGATTGTGAATCGGCTGGTTTGCAGAAACAGATGAATGGCTGAAAAAAAACTGGTTCTTTAAAATATATGCTGCTACTTGTATTATCATTTGTGAGTATTAATATTCAGAAAGATTAGAATAGGTACAAGTCTTGAGGGCAACTATGAGTCCAATAGCAACAATGAATATCTAAAAATAGAATTCCATTGGTTGGAAATCCACTTGCTCCTGACCATTTCATAGTGAAGAAAATTCTAGACCAGAAAGTTTGTAGAGAGAGTGGTTATTATGATATTACATAAAATAAAATACCATATTTTTGAAGTATAAGATACACCTTAGTTTTTTGGGAGGAAAATATGGGGGAAAAGCTGCCTACAAGGTATTCATCTGGCTAGTGTCCTTAGTCTGGTCAGCTTCAGCACATTATTTTATCTCCTGGTTAGGACTGGGGGAAAAAGCTTTTAAAGCACAGCTGATAGAGAGAAGCAATGAAAAGAGCCTACAAAGCTTGGAAGATCGTTAGCATCTGGTTAGGTCTGGAAAAAAAAAGCTTCTTCAGAGGGAGTAGCAATGAAAAAAGCCTACAAAGACTTAGGGCTGAAAAAAAAAGATTATTCAGAGGGAGTAGCAATGAAAAAAGCCTGCAAAGATTGCTTCATTCTTCACTTGCCTCATTAGGTCTGAAAAAAAGCTTTGAAAAAGCTACATTTACTCCAAATATATAATATATAAGATAAGACGCACCTAAATTATAAGCCTCTTTTTTTGGGGGGGGGAAGTGCATCTTATACTCCGAAAAATACGGTACATAAAATAAATTATTATTTTTTTACAAAAAAGAAACAAGTGATTATTAAAGGCTCTATATTGTATCATTTTTATTATACAATTTAGTTTAAAAAGGTCTTTAAAATTGAACTCTGAAACATTCTATGGCAAAAGTGTAAGAATTCAGAAAATCTGAAGGGAGAATTCTTTTTCACAGAACTGCAGTGGGTCATGCTTTTCTACAAGTATTTGCTTATTATTGTCATTGTAATTACACTAATGATAGGATTACTGTATATGAGCCCTTTCTAGTACATATCCAATACTAGGGTAAAATGTTCCATTGGGTCAGTTCTAAAAAAAATGAATTTATAAAACAAATTTCAAATATTTTCCCCTACTTGATAGATGTATTTTTTTTATTTCTAGAAATAGAAAGTTCACTTTCTATCCTTATGTTTTTTTTATCCAGATAAGACAACAGCTTCAGACATAAAATCAATTTAGTGAATTTTCCACAGACAATATTAAAAACAACTATTGGTTCATTTATGGTTCTCGCATGTTAATTTTATTTATTTATAACCTATCTTTTTATTTTTATAATAATTCAAGGTGACAAACACACTTAATATGCTTCCTCCTCCTATTTTCCCCACAACAGCTATTTTGTGAGTTAGGTTGGGCTGAGGGAAAATGGCAGATGAGTTTCCCAATCTTATTTTTAAATTAATGCTTTGAATAGTGAGATATATTTTTTACGCTCATTGAATGAAAAGTTTGAATAATCTCAGAATAAATTTTCTCTCACCAAAATTTCCCAGACTATTCTCTCTGGTGTTTACACGCATCTCGAGAGCCTTCAGTTGCCGCAGATCATCTAGCCCTGTCAATGCTTTCTGCAATAATAAACAAAAAGATAAATATATACTATGGGTCTACTATCACAGTACTTCAAGAAACAACTCTCATCCTAAAATTTAAATAGGAACAGAAACTTTAGGAAATCAAATATTAGCTTTGAATTCAAATTAATAAACACAAGAAGGCAGATATGTCTATGTAATACCAAATATATTATTAAAGAGAATAACTGCTGGGTAAAGGCTAGATTTCCTAGCAATATGAGAATTTAAAAATACAGAATAAAATTAATAACAAAACATGTACTAAATTATTTACAATTAAAATCCTGGCAAAAGAAATGCTACTATTTCACCAGTAATAGAAATAAAAGCTACTTTTATAATCATTGCTAATAGGAGTATCTAGGACAAAAAATAATATTGAAGCAAGTTGGGTGGAGAAAGAAACATTCCACTCTTTCTTTTCCCCATTATTTACTGTATGTACATAACTAAAAGGAATATTTATCCACATATACATACACTTTGCTAAAATTCTAACAGCAAAACCATATATGAAAAATAATAATAAAATATATAAAATTTACAAATCTCACTGCTGAGTTCTTAGAATCTAATAACCTCACAACTGCAATAGCTTTTAAAACAAAATGTTAATAATTTATCTTCAAGTAAATGTTAGAACAGGGGCTCCCAACCCCTGGGCCGCAGCCCACTAATGGGCTGCAACCTGTTTGGAACCGGGCTGTAAGCAATGGGCAAGCGTGGACATAGCTACACTTGTATAAGTTATGGCCCTTGCACTCATATGCAAAGCTCCATTTGCATGAGAGTTGAGTGCATGCACCTACCGGTTCGGCAAATGGAGCTGTGTGCATAAGCACGTGCGCCAGCTACTTGCACGGAACCATCCCGTCTCCCCCCAGCTGGTCCGCCAAGCTAGAAAGACTATGCTAGAACTTACAGCAAAGTTTTCAAGTTATGTGCATTTTTGAATTGCTAATTCATTTTCTAGCCAGATTATAGGCCATGAAATTTTCTACTTCCGTAAAGTTTGGCAGTTTCAAAGTTGTATGATATTTATCTTTCTGGTGATTGCTCTAAAAAGAAGTGTATATTACAAGTGTATTGTAATTATACTGCCTGTTGCTCAACATTTCTAACATTCCAATAACAATATTTTTTTCTCCACACATCAATGATTTTATATTCTTTAATTGCAGCATTCAGATCTCATATATTAGATTTATTTTTTTCTTCATATTAAGCAATAGAGTCTAAATAGTTGTGTAGATTAAGAATACTAGGGTGAATATGCTAATTTGTATCATACTTATTTGCATAGGACTTTTTTTTCCTGGAAAACACATGTCAGTTTCTTAGAATTGCTTGAAACACCCTTACACACACTGTCCAAATATTTACATACCTAAATAAGTAATTAATTTCCCCAAATAATTCATATGGTATACAACAGCCAATGAATTATTTTATACATGTGCACTGAAAGTGTAAGAAGCATATTTCCTGAAAAGTACCGTAAATCCTACTGTCAGATAACTCTATTTTGCATTTTTATGTAAGCCAGTTTTTATAATGTCAAGTCATGATATTTAAAAAATCCCTCTAGAGCGTATCGGTAATCGTTGGAAATTGGGAAAACATTTTTTACTGTTATATGGATAAGGCAATAATAAGACAATCTGTAAAGTTAAAATCTCTATTTTTGCTATTCCTCAGTCAAATATCTTATCCAGTTTAAACTTTTTGTGTTACACACTAAGAAATGCACTCAGGATTAGAAATCATAAGACACTTATGTAAGACATGTTTAGTGTTTTAGCAGTAGCCACAAAAAAACATCCAACACAAACCAGCAAGGGAGAAAACATGAATGTTCAGGGATTAACAGGTCTGGGATAGAAAATAATTGAAAACTGGAGTTGTATTACCCCATGTGGAACTGGTGCATAATTCACGGTCTTCCTTGATACTCATGTCCCTGTGGCTGGGAGGGCCTTTGCACATAACCATCTTGTGCTCTTATTTTACCCATGTAACACCTCTACTTTGCAAGCTGCACTGGTTACCAATGGGGCTTGGGATGCAATAAGATTCCACCTCCATTCCATGTTTATCTTGCTCCCTTCCTTGCCATCTTTATTAATTTTAAATCAATTTTTAATATTATTTCAACATTTTAATGTTTTACCTTGTTGCTTTTGCTTAGTTATAAGCCTCCTAGAATCACGTCTAGGTGAGATGGGCGGCATATACATTCAATAAATAAATACAATATATTGATTATCATCTCTAAAACCCTTCACAGCTTAAGATCCAAGTATTTATGGGACTACCACTTTCTTATTCTTTCTATCTGGCATGGTTGGCTTTCTCCAAATCTCATCCATAAAGCAATGCCTTCTTGCAAGTCCAAGCAAAACAGACCTTTTCTCTGCGGCCATATCTTTCCTATGGAACAGCATTCCTCTAAAACACACTACTTTTGCAAATCTTTAAAGATCTAGCTTTTCCAACAAACTTTAGAGAGCAGGATTGATTACGACCTATTTTTTGCTATTAAATTGAATTTGTATCTAACTTGTTCAGTTTGTTTTGTTCTTCCCCAATTTGCTATTAATTTCCAATGTTTATTTTTATGTTTTAATTCTAGTACATAATGCATAAAGTTCCCTTTGTGATTAAGGTAGCATACAAATTAATGAAATGCACAAATAAATACAAACAATCTCACTTCATCCCTGGAATTGGCAACTAGGTGTGGGAATGTCCAGATAGTGCTGTCATCTAATTCTTTCAGAATGAAGCAGGAAAAGTATATAAAGCTTTTTGATCACTAGCATGACTAATATATTTTACCTAGAGAGCATCCTATCAAGGATTTATATTGTCAGCACACTCAGAGTAGGCCACAACTCCTAAAATGAAATCTAGTTCCAGAGGCTAGCATTTTCCCTGCATTGGTTTTCATGATTTGGGTTCAAATCAACCAACATGATCCAGCTCTGTGTTACATTCCAGTTAAAACTTGTTTCCAGCATCCAACTTTCCCACTTCAGTTTTCAGCAACAACAACAAATCAATATGATAGCAATAGGCTTTATTTCTAAATTGCTTTTGTGTTACTGGCCCCCAACTATTTATCTTATAGCACATGGCCTTCATCTGTTACTGGATATTCTGTCCTTGATTTCTTACAACTTCCCATCACTGTGCAATTAAAATCGCAGTTGCACTGCCGTCATGCTGTCTAATTGTGACTTGTGGATTGCATATGCCGAGCTAAATAGCACTCTTCTTTTTTTCCAGAAAGCTTCACCAATTATCTATTTTTGTACATGTTCAGTTTGCCTGTGGCCTCCCTGTCAAATTCATTTACTTTTATTACCCCAAAATAAGTCTCTGCCAAGAGGGAAAAGGAAGTGATTTTAAATAATGGATATGACTTGCCAATAAAAATGTTGTTTTTCCTTACTGATGATTGCAGAGCACAGTTAACTGTATATATCCAAGCTTCCAATAGCAAACTAGGCAAATGATATTGACAGAAAAACATTAATATTTTTCATTGAGAGAAGAAGAAAAGGAACAGAAGGCAGGTACAAAATATATTGAAATCACTAATTAAATTATTGCATGTTAGTTATGAGAAAAATGTATTGCTAATATTATCATTAAATTTTTAAGGCAGATTTTGTATTAATAAGCTAAATGCCATCAGCAATGGAAAGTCACTTAGCCAGTTTGTGCTAGTCAGTGTCAGCACAACCCCTTTATAGGGTTACTGTTGTAGGAAAAGAAATTAGAGAGGAGGTTTGCCAACTTGAGCTCTGAAAGAAAAGGCAGGATATGCCCTACATTTATCAAATAAAATAATGTATTTAGTTACTTAGTTGATGGAAAAATACCATGACTGAGTTCCATGGAAGACAAGAAGCTATAAGAGTGAATAGATTCTGATAACTGGAAATCCTCACAATATCATACTTTGCAACCCATATTATTCCTGACCATTTGCTATGCTGATATGATGGGTCTTGGACTCCATCAATGTATGATGGTCACTACCTTAATATCCAATTTGAATAAGAACATGAGTAAGGAATCTTTTTTGCAGGTAGGGGCTACATTTTAAAATGCTGCATAGGACACATTGATTTTAAAATTGTTTTGAAAATGTTATTTTCACAGAACATTTAGAACTGCTTAACAAATAACTGATGTCCCAATTTAGCTACTGTTATGTGGACGGTCTGAATGCTGAGCATTTGGTTCATAATGACATTGTTTTTGTTCCAGAAAATACAAGAAAAGATATGAAAACAGAAGGAAACAGTGGCAGCACAATGCAGCTAGGTGAGTGATGAGTTGGAAGGTTATATACATGACATCTGACACTTGATTTAGAACACAACTCAGTAAATAATTGTAGCAGTTATGAGCATAGGAGGCAAAATGTAATGGAAATTCTGAACAACATTCTCCACACTCTGGATCCCTTAAATTGCACTTTTTAAAACCAGCAATTTATGTTAAACATATTTGCTTTAGAAATTGGAATAATATAAAAAGGTTGCCAGTTTAATAAAGATGTTGACTATATCATTTCATTTATTTTAGCATTTTTTTCACCTGCAATTCTTTTGGCTTCCTAAGCAACAAGTTTATTTACTTTTCATCAATAGACACAATGGGAAAAAGTTTTCCTCTATATCAAACTTCATTTTTTTAAAATAAAGAGAATTTCCCCAATTACGTGCCTTAAAAAAGAAGACAAAAGATTTCACAAACTCCTTTCCCACAGAGAAAACTACGGTACATACTGGCTTGTTCTGCCTGATTCACAACAAAGTACAAACTATCAACTAAGTACCCTGCTGCCAAGGACATGAACTGCATTAGGCCTTTTCAGGCTTTAATTAGTTAACCAAATAAAAAAATGCATGATACAATAGAATTTTAAAAATCATGATGAACTTTAGCCTCATTCTCTTCAAAGAGAATGCAGCACTATTGTTTTACCAACATAAAACATTTAAATATTAAAAGAATGTGAATGTTTATAAATTTGCTGAACAGAGACAATCGCCCACAAGAGAAGTTTTGAAAGAACACTAAACAAGCTCAAACACATTGCAGCAACCTTGAACATCACAAAACGAAATAGAATATCTATATACCTTTCAATAAAATGGATATCCATGCAACTTTATCATAAAGGGCATGACCACTTAATCCACTACAACACAAACAGCACAAGCTGAGAAGGCGTGGTTTGTTCCAGGCGAGACGATGATCTCTGAGAAGCTCCCGGGAGATCGTCGAATCTCAGCCCAACCGGGGGTCCTAGCGGACCCTGAACTGTCCTGGAGGAACGGTGAAGTACGGGGGCACCTAACTGCATGAACGGGGAAACGGCAATTTCCCCGTAGTGTAGACTGAAGCCTCAACCCGACAGCTGAGAAGGCGGGGCAACCTGTCCCAGTCTGGGCAGCCACATCGAAAGGAGCTTTTTGAAAGAAATATCGTTTGTCTGGAGGGAAAGATCTGAAAGATATCGCAGGAGTGAAGAAACGGAGTAAAGGGTGGATTGGTGAGTTTGGCTCTTTAAGAAAGAGGAAAGAATTTTTTTTCTGAGTGTAAAAAGAAAGTGCCTGGAGAGAGTTAAAATGGCGGCTAATTCGGCACTTGGACTTAAAAGGGGAGATAAAGAAACATCTAAATAAAAGAAAATAATGATCCTTTGCTTTTGCACCTGGAAGGAGAAAATTTATAAAGGAAGAAGAGTGTTTGTTTTCCTTTTTTTTTTGTGTTATAAAATACCGAGTGGATTATAGAAATTAAAAGAAAATCGATGGGGACATCTGCTGGTGAAAAGAGGCTATTGCAATGATTGGACTTTGGATTTTGGTCGGCATTTACAGAAAATAAGAAAAA
>JANHFT010009542.1:263493-282239 GCA_032467955.1 Pseudoxenodon macrops
AAATGTGTACTCTGACAACTGATGTTGTAAGCTGTGTGTGGGGAGTTGGGGGGATAAAAATAAAATAAAACATGATTTAAAAAAACAAACAGCACAAGCTATGAAAAGGATAACGTTGCCACACATCAAAATCATCTCGGAAACAACCAACAGTCATTTATAATCACATGGCATCACTGTAGCACACAAAGCAACCAAAACCCTCCAAAACATCTAAGTAACCCAAAAGACCCAGGATTCCCAGAAGAAAAAACAGGTACAATATATAGTGTAAGGACTATAACAGCCATTATGTAGGACAAACAGGCAGAACTCAAGCAGAGGGCATCCATGAATACCAACTAGCAGTTTAGAAGACATGATGAAAATGTCCCTAATCACATAACATATAAACTGACTTAATCATAATTTCAATTGGGAAACTGTGAGCATCCTTGACCAAGTTAAGTCCAAAAACACTAAAGAATTCCTGGAAGCTTAGCACTCAGACAAATCAGCCATCAACTGGGACATAGAGATAAACAATATCTACATATCGTTCAAAAGAGCCAATCAAAACTAAAAAAAGAAACAAAAAAGACCAAAACACTTCCTCTTCAGCAATCAATACCCAGACAGGCAAAGATTGACATGAGGATTAGCTACCAGGCCAACAATCAAGCAATAAACAATACCCCAATCAAGGAACTACCAACTCAGACAAACAAACCAACAGTAAGCAACAGCCCAATCAAGGAATTACCAAGGACAATCCCACCAACATTATAACTTTCACTTGTATATAAACAGAGAGCAAACCCCACCCCTCCTAGCACTGATAATATTACCTAGTTGGATAATGAAACATCTGCAAGAAAAGTGTCTATGGACTGTCATCCAGGTCATGGTTGTCCCAAAGGTGCTTTTTCAAAGGCAACTGGACTTTTTGATTTTTCTTTGAAGACATTTCACTTCTTTTCCAAGAAGCAAGAACCTATCTAGAGCTGAAAAAGCTTCTTGGATGAGAAGCAAAATGACGTCAAAGAAAAAACAAGAAAGTCCTGGTGTTTCTTGAAAAAGCACCTTTGGGATGATCTGCAAGCAAACAACCAAGCTCAGAGAGAACAAAAATCCTACTGAGAAAACAGTTGCTTGGATCCAGTAAGAGCTTGTTGCTAGTGAAAAAGGTGTGCCAAAAAGAGTTTGTTGGCTGAAATGGGAGGAGGAAACATTAATTATCCATCTCTTGTTTATTCTGCGATCCTCAACATCATCCTAAAATGTGTTCTGGAGACTGATACTCAGCTGAAGAATGAGCTGCATAGAATTACACAGGGAATGCTTCTGTGGACAGAGATGAAGTTAGATCTTGCCCAGTATTCTGGAGTATCCTTTCTTAAACACATGTTGATGAGGAAAATACTTCAAGTTAGCAACAGAACGTATGTCTAACATGAAATTATTTCTTAAAACCTGTTAAGGAGTACAACGCATTTTTACAAAGAGTAAGTAGTAGAACTACTCAGATATTCAAGATCAATTATTTTAAGATAGATTAATCCTACTAGCATGGTAAACAACATCATAAACATAAACCATTGGTGTATCATATTTACAAATTTAATTATATTAAAATATTCCCTAATTTGAGTATTTAATAACTAAATAGAAATTAGTGTAATATCAAATAGGCCCAATGTGATTTCCAATCACTCAGTCTGAACAAATGTATGGTTATGAAAAAAACAAATTATTCAAAACAATATTCAGTGGCTCCATCTAACTGCAATACTTTCAGATACACCAAAGTAGTCAATGGTCATTAATGTATCTAATATAAATATAATAACATAGTATATACTCACCAGCTTGTGGGGAGAAAGATATTCATCCACAAGTAGCTCTTCGTCTTCTTTAATAGATGGATTGGGGTTCATGAGACCTTGCCAGCTGAGATCTGTAACCCTAACTGTTGCTGAACTTGGTCTTGAGGTTCTATCTAGTTTCCAGTTTAGCTTCATTTCAGAATGCCCTAAATGTTAAAACACAAGAATGCAAGCTAATTATTTGAGTCCTGTATTTATTTCATGCATCATAAGCTAAAACAATGTAGGATTATGCTAAAAATGTATGAAGATTGAAGAAATATAAAATATTTACTAATCAGAATGTAAATATGCTTAGTTTTATATGCATATAGGTTTTATATATAACTAACAACTGTGAAAAAGGTTGTGCAAGCTGTTTATATTTGATGCTATCTGTATTTAATTAACAGATATAACAAAATAGTTAAAATGTTGGAAAGGAAATCAAGTTTAAATCCCTATTCATAGTTGCTGAATAGAACACAGTAACTGGCAAAACCTATCTCACAAAACTGTTGGGGTTAAACAAGAGATAAAATTAAGAAGAAATTCTTATGTCTATCGACTGGATTCTTAAACAAAAAATGGGATATAACTGTAACAAATCAATGCCTTTTGATAATATTGGATTTCAAATAAATCAGCTAAGCAATATAACTTTAACAGAGGAAGTCTGTTAAATCAATTGACATTAATAATCAGTACTGGATACTGAATCAGTCTAATTTTTACTGTCCAGTTATTTGAATGTCAGGAAATTCCAGAGAATCTTTTATATCTTTTCATGCTGGCTAAGATGTTAAATATCCAAAGCCCTTAAGGGCGAAAGATTTATATGATTAGAAGAGTATCCAAAACCTTTAAAATAAATACTTATAATATTTTCTTTAAAAGCCATCTTTAGATCCACCACACTGGCAATATTCATCCTATCGCCAACATTTTCTTTTTCAGGGTTCATTTCTTCTCCACTTTTCCTAGCGCAAATATAAAGCTGCTAGGTGACGTCATTCACTGGTACAGGATAAGGAGTGTAAGTATGCGGATTATATCCAGTTATACCCCTCCCCCCCGCTATTCAAATGATGCCCTTTAAGATCTTTCTCAATTCAAAGGGCATCATTTGAACAGCCTGGGGTGAGTGGATATAACTTGATATCATCAGCATACTTACATTGCCTGAAGGTTTTGAACATCTGGTTAAGGAAGAACAGACTTCAGCTTAACTCTAGTTAAGTCTCAGAACCTGTAGTTTTAGGGCCCTCTAGATCTACAAATTCTGCATTAAAAAAAAAGTATTACTGCTATTCTGGACAGGGTTGTACTCCCCCCAGACAGAGTTGGTATGCAACTTGGGGGGGTCCTTCTGATATCATAGCCCCTGCTTGAGCAGGTGGGCAATATTGCAAAAAGGTTTTTTTTTTAGTACAAATTCATCTTGTGCACCAGCTGGGCTTGTTATTGGATTAGGAGGCATTGCTTATGATCACTCATGTTTTTAAATTACTCTCTGATTGCACTAATCCATTGTACATGGATTTCCCCTAAAGCATTTGAAAGCTTCATTAGTCCAGAATATAGCAATGAATGAATGTAGTTATGTACTATCTACATAAACGCTACTACTATAAGTATAGGATATCCTCATAAGAAACTGTCACTTTTAAAGCTCTACAAGGCAGAAGACCAGGTTATTTGCAGGACCATTTGCCTCCAGGAATTTTTGATTTCTTTCCTAGAGTAGCCAGAGTTAATTTAAACAAATGTCATATATCCATATTGATACAACCAGACTTCAAATTAGGGAAAGTATATCTGACATTTAAACATGGAAACAAAATTAATTTGATTCTAATTATATTTAAACTCTAAATTGACAAGTTAATTATTAATAATTAAAGTTATGTGCTACCCAAATTTCAATGATACTGGGCAGATCATACTCTTAACAAATTATGTTATTCATAAAACCAATGGTCATGACATTAAATAAAATACCGTAACAATAATCAAAACAAACCAATTTGTAAGAATTTTCTGTTGCATTGAACAGAGGAAATAATATACCATTCAAGCTTTCATCTACTTCAAAGAGTAATTATACTGTTCTGATTCTCTAACACCGCCCTTCAACTACAATTGGGATGGAGCTTTCTGAATGCTTGTATATCAGAGTTCTCTGGGTGATGTGGAAAAAAATATTCTGCTGGAGGAGAGGAGAAATTCTAATTAACAAAATTCTCTTCAGCTAAAAAAAAGCTTCATCTTTCTATCTTGGTCAACAGAAACTGCAGAAATTATAGGCAATCTATTAAACCCCTTTTTAGGTTGCATCTTAGATGAGGCTTATGACATCTTACATAATAAACAAAAAAAATGATCAATTGTGCAATGTGTGATTCTCATTTATGATAGGTAGAACAACAACGAGATGCTTAGATCGAGAAAACATTTTTAGTGTTATGCAACGAGAAGGAAAAAATGCAATAATATATAATTTTGTTGAATGCATGCTGTTCTCTGAAGTTGGTTGTTTGCTTGAAGGTATTTAATTACCCAACTAGGTAACATCATCAGTGCACCAAGAACTCTGCAGTTCAATCCTAAACTACATATATTCTTTTCTATTAGAATTTATAATTCTCATGAAGATAACAATGCCAAAACAGTGAATCACCTTGCATAAAATAAACTGCTTTATCCAACACTTCAGTATAATAGAGCTGGTTGAATGTGGGGGGTATGTAGGGGGGCATGGGGGGTAGAAATCCAATATAAAACAAACAGTTCCACTACAAAATCCTCATCTAAAATATGTTTGGAAAGTTATTTATACATTTTGAGGATTGAGGATTTAATATTTGAAGTTATATTCTGATTTTTTGTTTCCCCAATATTGTTCAATTATCTGATTTTCATTTAGACCTACATTAAACAGAATAGCCAGTTCCATATTTATACAACAAAAATAAAATGTATTGTATTACAAAGTTACTAGTGAACTGAAAGACAAGACAAGCTAGTATTTGCTAATACATAACAGCTGCATTAAGTACCACACCCAGTAGCTCCTTTCCAACATTTAGGGGAACAACACAATTGCAAAACTTGGAAACGAATTAAAAAATAGGATGCCTGGTAATCCGATCTTCTTGATAATAAGAAGTATACTTCTGTTATAGAACAGCAAAACCCTACAATGTAGTAATGTACTGGCGATAATGCACAACTATTTTTAATAGAATTACTTGAATTGTAAACTAACGCAGTACAGTATTGGTGCAAAGTGCCAATCATTGAAGATGCATGAATATTCAATATTGTTTTCTGCAATGTTTTGAAAATGTTTGAGATATTCCAATTTTAAAATTTGCTTCTAAAATCTTATTTCTGACCCAGAAACTTCTATTTTATTTGCTCTATAATTATTTTTTATTTAAACTATTATGTCCCACTTTTCAAAGACAAGGCTGCAAAAGCAGACCAGTGATACAAATATTTCAGGGTAAAAGTTGACAAGAAAAATAATTAATCTTGTGCCCACTTAAAAGTAGGTGAACAGAGCTTTGCTCTCCTGTCTTGGAAGGCATTTCCATTATTAAGGTGCCATACAATGTACCAATATCTTGTCCTCCACAGTCACAGATTAGAGAATTTAGTTTGAAGCAGAATATATAGTGCATTCTTCTGAATGTCCTTAAGAACTATGAATACAATTTTAGCTTTAGTTTGTAAAAGTGCCCTATCTTTCAGAAAACAAGATTTATTATGTCATCAAGAAACTACGTCAATTAGTTTCTAATGGAAAAATCGTTCTTGCCTACAGTATTCATGTATTAGCTTACATCACATAAAACCTAATCTTGTTACATAATACATGGTTGTACCATAGATAAACTAAAAGCTAAGAGCACAGAGATATAGCTTTCATTGTAAACATCAGTAAACAATTCATTTTACTTCCTGGATAATAACATAATATTTGTTTATGAATAATAATGAAAAGTTTAAAAAATTTAATTACAGTATTGAGTTTTCATTAAATGTACCTTCATATAAAAAGCTATTTTAAAGCAGTATTTATTTGTCAATTAAATGTACCAATTGACTTCAGATAATCGATAATCTTTGATTATGGTCTATTTCTTTCAGATAAAAGGGGGAACTACCGTATATCTTCAGCTAGGGCCCTAATTTTGAGACAAATGGAAAAGAACAATTATCATTCTAGAAAGATTGCATGGTGAAAAGAGTATATGTTCATCCCTGAGTCTTTCTCCATCTCTTAGTGGTAAATAGGAGAAAGCTGTATTCTGCAAAGATCGGAGAGACAAAAACAACAAATGATAAACAATGCAGATCCAATCTCGTATAGAAAAAAGGTAATACTGTACATGGCTACTTGCATCAACCCAATTTGTCATGGCTTTCAGCAGCTGCCTACGCCAATCTTGGTATCCGTAAGGAGATTCTTATTATTAAAGGCAAGCACGAAATAAATTTTCTAGGAGGCAGATCAATCCTCTCTCTTCTTCTAGGATTGGAGCTAAATATTTTACACAGGTTGCTGAAGAGAAAATAGCAAAAAAAAATAAAAAATCCTCACAACTCCCTTAGAACAAAAGTGCATGCAAAGGTCATACAAAACCTCCTGTACCAATCATCATCAACAGCTGGAGGTATCTGCTGTATTCTTAATTGTGTCAAGAAATTTTTGCCAAATAAACTAGGGAACACATTTCAAATAATGTTCACGTTTGTTTTTAATTATTGAAAACCACAAAAAGGTCAAATTGGATTGTTACACTATGTTCCCTTGATTTTATATTGTCTTTATGCAGAATTATCAAGTAAAGGAAAAAAATAAAGAAAACCCATACAATGGAATCAGATGGACCAAACTTTCAAACCACTGCTTATTCATTGATCTATTGAGATAAAGTAGTAATAGTCACTACTTTCTTATTGCACTTTGCATCTGTGATGGCGTGTCCATGTTCCTACAAATAAGCCCTACTGAAAACAATAAATCACACATTAAATATCTATGCATACAACTGCATAATAAATAAAAATAAATAAAGTTGGAGGGAGAGTGCCACCAAGTAATTTAGAAGCTGAAATAAATTTAAAATGTTTAAATAATATTTATAAAAATAATATTCAAATAATCATTAATAAACACCCCGCCCCCTGTGAAGAGGTATCTTGATGTGGTTATTGGGCTTGTGTTTTCTGAGGAAGATGAGAACAATGCCAGAGGTTAAACTACATAGGATAGGTGTCATCAAAGGAGTCAGACGAAGAGTGCCTCTCCAAGAAACAATATGGTGAGACATAATCTACCATACCGCATTGATCATTGCCCAGGTCAACAAGGACCATGCTAGGGGCTGGAATTCCTGAACATTTGATAGTAAATGGGGTACAGGACTCAGGCTTGTTGGCTGAGCAACGAAGGACAGTAGCTGCAAAACTATTGGAATTAAAACTGTTTACCCATCGAAGTATACAAAGATTGAAAACAAAAGAGACAATTATCTGTTTACCAATCAGACCACAATCCAGGCAGCCAAAGGTCAATAAAAAGAAGGTATCTGAAAAGAACGCACCAGTTCTGGAAAGAACAGCAACCAGAATCAGAAATAACAGATCAGAGGCTATCAGATCAATACTGATTTTATAATATGAAATAAAGTATTTACAGAAGCAGAATTGGAAGTACTGCAAAGATCTACCCAGGGCAAAAAAAAATAAACCATACCAAAACAACAACAACACAGAATTCTTGGTAGAAGTACTCAGACTGTAAAGGCAAGCTGGAGGAATCAACAGTAGAAGAAGCCAGCATCGCTACTGAATCATGTTCATTTGCAAACCAAGGACTCTCTTCTCTGCCTTCTCCTCAGAAAGAGCAAAGTCCTCTAACTAAAAAAAAGAAAAGGAACTGAAACAAAGAATAACTGATCACCTAGAAAAAGCACAAGGACAACAGAATAAAGTTACCTGAATTTCAGCTTGTTCCAAAGAAACAGCTAGTAAATATTAAATGATGCCAATATTGTAACCTCAAATATAATCACCAGCTCACTACAAGAAACCAACTAATGTATAGCATATCTGCAGTTATAACTGAATACCTGGGATGCAAAATCAACAAAGGAGAAAAATAGCCAAACAATGTACCATCAGAATGAAAAATCAGACTGGAAAATAATATCCACAAGAAGGAAAATAGACTAAAGAACAAGAAGACCAAATAATACCCAATCAATAAATAGGAAACAGGCAAGATTAAGGAAGCACTGGAAACAACAAAGCAACAAATAAGAGCTGTAGCCAAGAAGATCAGATAAAAAGCACAAATTGCATACTATAGGCAGAATTTCCAATTTCAGTCGAACCAGAATTATTTCTACCAATCCATCAATGGAGAGACTGCATTGAACCAGTCAACACCTGACAAAGAAGAAATAGTGCAATTATACACAGAGCTATGATATAACACAAAAAATATAACAAAAATGCAGCTTGCATTAAAGGAGATAAATAAGGATTAAAAAAACGAAAATAAAAGGACTAATAATAACAGCAGAAATGATAGAAGAAAGGGCCAAGGAAAATCAGTAACAGATAACAGATTAACAGAGTTTGAAGAGACCTTGTAGGTCATCTAATCCAAACCCCCCTTCCGCCCAAAGAACCAGGACCAGATGAATTGGTCAAGAATTGGTCAGGACCAGATGAACATGAACTGCATGTTTTTATGGTTAAAACATCTAACTGGTCTATACCAGTGCATTGCCAAGTAATTTAACAATTTAAAATTGATTAACATCTGGTAAAACGTAATAAAAGGTCCAACAAAAGGGCAGCACCAGGCAACTACGTACCAATTATATGCTTACCTACAACTTGCAAATTGCTAACTGGTGTGGTAGCTGATGCAGTCTAAGGGCATCTAGTTGAAAACAAGCTCTTTTCACCTGAGCAGAAAGGAAACTGCTCATCAGCACAGGAACAAAAAAAACAAAAAAACAGATCCTAATTGACAAGATAATTTTGGAAAACTGCAAGACAAGTAAGACCAACTTGAAGGTAGCTTAGATTGATTATAAAAAGGCATTCAACTTCCTTCCACATGATAGCTAAATGTCTAGAAATAACAGGAATCAGTAGAAACATCAAACGTTTTGTGCAAAGATCATTGGCACAATAGAAGATGCAGTTGCTGGTCAATGATGATAAACTGGGAAAGGCTTATATCAAGAGAGGAATACTAAACTGTCAAAATACTAAACAAGTCAGACCATGGCTATCAAATATGAAAAATTCCATACAGACCACCTAGGCCCGTGATGGCGAACCTATGGCATGCAGAGCCATGTTACCTGGCAGATGCGTAGCCCGTTCCTCTTTTGGGTTTCTGGTGCACATGTGCACGTGATGATCAGTTGGCCTTTGTGCGTGCGGCAGTGCCGAAAACCGGAAGAGCTGGTCTTCTGTTTTCTGGTGTGAGCATGCGTGCTGGCCAGCTGATCGTTGTGTGCACATGCGCACCAGAAACCCGGAAGAGGAACAGGTGACGCCACACATGCCAGGCAACATGTGTGCGCCAGAAACCAGAAGTTCATTTTCTGGCCCTCACATGCCCCCTGGGCAATTCCTCTTCCTGTTCACAGCCCAGATGAGTTCGCACATCCCTTTTCTGCACTCAGTGCCGAAAGATTTCGCCATCACTGACCTAGGCATTTGGCCTTCTTTGGAGGCCTTCCTCCAGGTACATTCACAAAGGTGTTTTATACATTTTTATGCTACATTTTTGTATCTTTAAAATTGTTATTGTATCACTATTTACTTGTCATGCCATCCACCATGTCTGTTTCCAACAGCAACTCCACTTGCAGTATTTACAAATTTGAGCTATTTATCTTCTATTTATCTTCTTGAAATGGCACTGAAGTTCTCCTGTGGTAGGTAAAGGGAAAATTGAACAATAATTACTTAATGTAGATTCAAAATGTTATTGTAGTATTTTACATAGGCCTAGATACTTTATAGATTTATTGTAGATATAGAATTCTATTTATAATTTCCAGTGGAGAGATGGAATGTTTAAAATGAAAGTTAAACTCATCCGTATTATCATTATTAAGTTCTAAAACTCAATGTAAGATATTGATATTTTAATAAAAGGACATACATCCCACATACCTTATGGAACATTTTCTCTTCTGCTCCCGGATCCACTTGAAAATCTTTGTCCTACATTACCTTCAACTCAGATGGAATTAATGTGAATCAAGAATAGGATTCTTTCTTAAAGGAATTTATTCCAAGAAAAAGTCACTTCCTTGACTTTTAACAGCAAATGGAATGGAATGGAAACTGATCTAGATACAGTATGAGTCATCTTCTTTTTCAGCATTGCTGATGGCAGAAAGATTTTTAACAGCTTCTGTTCGTTTGCTTCATTTGTATTTTGCTTTTGATGCTTGTTTCTTTCTTAATTAAATGGCTACCTTCTTTTTAAATATTAATTATTTTTTTTTAAATGACTTACATATGATTTTAGTTTTTAAAGTCAAAGGAAGTTTTTCCATAGAAGAAAATAATAAGATGTGGAGAAGGGACATGCTATTTTGTGACCAACAGCTCTAGCTTCACAATGAATATTACCTAGGTCCATGATGACAAACCTCTGGCATGTGTGCCAGAGGTGGCACGCAGAGCCCTCTCTGTGGTCACGCATGCCATTGCCAGCTGCTCTTCTGGTTTCCACCAGCTGGTCTGTGCGGGTGTCGTAGCACCAGAAAACGACCTGAAAATGGACCGAAAAACTACCAAAACCAGCAAAAACAACCAGGCCTTTTTTAAGGCCATTTTCAGGCCACAAACAGCCTGAAAAACAGCCTGAAAATGGCCAAAAAACAGGCATGTGCACCCCGGCTTTCCGGCACTCTAGGGCACATGTATGCACATGCACTCTGGTTTCTGCACTCGGTGCTGAAAAGGTTCGCCATCAATGACCTAAGTTCTCAACTACCTTAGGGCAATGTTGAACCTTTTTGGCACCAAGTGCTGAAACGGAAGTGCGCACGTGCAAGCACTGGAAATGGAACAGCAGTTCCCCAATGCACATGTGCACACCAGGAAGCTGAGATTCCAGTTTCCTGTGTGCGCATACGTGCTAATCACCTGCTCTTCCACTTTCCAGTGCTCTCACGCACACAAACACCAGCTGGCTGGTGTGCATGTTCATGCTGGAATTCGGAAGAACAACGGGTGACGGCTGACGTGCCTGGAGAGATGGTTCTGCGTGCCACTTCCGGCACGCATGCCGTAGGTTCGCCATTACAGCCTTACGGGTAGAATGTAGAAGATATACTTAGGATATTTCAGAGTTCAATCTTCTTCTTTTTTTTCTCATAAAAGTAGGAAAGGTAAAAAAATTAATGGATTTGGGCAGGTGCAGAATAGACCACCTGATTGAGAGATACTTGGCAATTTGTTGATTTCCAATTGTACCATCTCATTCACCACCCAAGACTACAATTTAAATAGGAAGTTATATCTAAATTTAAATATTCACTTCAGCCTGAATATTATTGATGACCTTGTGCTAAATATTTACCTATTGTATGTATATAATCTGTAATTCCTTAGAAGAAATGTAAACATATCGTAGCAATGGGGAAAAACAGTACTGCAAATGTATCTATGGCAAAATCTGTATGGCATTTAATTTATAATTGAAAAAGTACATTTATTTTTAATGAACAATTATCATACCAATTATATACATGTAGTCATCAATTTATAACCATTTGTTTAGTAACTGAAGTTACAGCGGCACACAAAAATGTGACTTATGACTGTTTCTTACACTCACGATAATTGCAGCATATCTGAGATATATTTATGATGGCTGCAGTTTCCTGCTGTCATGTGATCACCTTTTTCAATCTTCTGATAAGCAAAGTTAATGGGTAAGCCAGATTCACTTAAAAATTGTTAAGTGAATCTGGCTTTGCCATTGACTTGTCAGAAGTCACTAACTTAACAACTGCAGTGATTCACTTAACAACTATGATAGGAAAGGTCATAAAATGGGACAAAACTCACTTAACAACTGTCTTGCTTAGCAAAAGAAATTTTGGGCTCAGTTGTGGTTGTAAATTGAGGATTACCTGCATAAGTCTTACCTTACAACACATAAAAATTACTACCTGTATTTGGAAACAACATTTGGAAATCTTCGAATTAAAAGCTTTTGAGGGCTGCCTCTGGCCTCAGAGACCCAAGTTTATATAACTCTGATTGAAGAGTATGTGAAAATACTGTTGTGTCTATTTCTTGAATAGTATGAGAAGCCGCAGTCAAAGATAAAATATTAGATGACACAGTAAATGCATCCAATCAAGAAACAGTCAGGCAGCCTACAAATTTAATTAATAAATCTTTTCTCAAAATTTATTCTAAGGGTGCTCACTCAGAAAGATAAATTATCAATTTTGATGCCATAAAAGACTTTCTCACCAGGGTAGGCTAACCAATGACAGTAAAAAGTGTATGTGTATGTCTTTATCTTACATTCTGGGTTGATCAGGAATTCTTAGCATCTGTTTCATCTGTTAACATCACGGTAGTTTTAGAAGGCTGATGGTGCTTATTTATTCCCAATTATGATGGTTCGAAGTTGCAATAACTTATTTTCTGATGGGACTGCTTATTTGTGCTAAGACTTTTTAAATGTGCACAATGGGAATCACATGGTTAATGTTGTGACTTGTATATACAGTTCTTTCAAATAACATCAATTTTCACTGTGTACAGGACAAACTGCTGGATACATGAGATTGCCCAAAGCTAATTTTGTGAAAGATTTCAGACTGTACCATGCTTTACTATTCTTGTTCAAAGGCAATAATCTTTACAGTACTAAATTACTGTACTGCATTTTGAAGGAATCTGATTATAAAGATACAGGAGAGTTCAGAGTTTAACTATAGGAATGCAAACCTTAGATTTATATGCATTGTGCTGACTTAACTACTGGGGAGATGCAAATAATGAATAGGTAGTAAGTAACCAACTACAGCTTCCTACGGTGTTTTAACCTGGCAAACTATGGTAATAAAATTACTGACCAAATATGCTATCCCCTTGAAGGAAGTAGCACCCCTCCCTAGAGGAATGAAATATCCTAGTAAATATTTAAAAAGGCAGAATATTATATTTCCCTGGATGACAGAAAAGGTGAAACATGTTTTAAAGATAAAGCAGCTCCCTGCCCCTCCCCCCTTCAACTCCAGGGTGACAGGATTAAGTCAGGACATGATAGGATTATCACCCTACCCATCTTGCAACAGAACTCACCACATGGCACCTGGGGAGATTGCTTCACCAGCAAGGCTCAACCAAGCCTGACAAGACAGCTTACAAAGTTAGCTACGACCCCTGACCCATGGGAGCCTGACAGCCAATCAAAGTGCATTTCTTAGACAGGAACAGGTCTGGGGTGGAGCCCAGAGTGTATAAAAAACCGAGGGAGACTCAGCAAGTCCCTTTTCTTTCCTTCTCCAACATCTTGAAACATGTGAGTGCATTGCATTAGTGCAAGTGACCACACCATGACTGACTCTTGGGGGTGTGAGACTAGGCCAAAGCCAAAGAAAGGTGGTGAAAGCACATAAGCAGGGTGGACAAAAGCTAGGAAAAGCTTCTTCAAGGAACAGAATCAATTCATTAAGGAAACAAAAGAACAAAAGTTGGGCCTGGACATATGAGAAACCCATACCCAAGTTTCACCAGCAGCTAACAAACAAAGGAGTTGGGTCTTGACACATGGTAAGTCTCTCCCCAACAACAAAGCAAGGATTTGGGGGAACAAAAGAGCTCCTGAAGCCTGCCCACTTTGACTCATTTTTGGATTCAGGGAGGGAGAGAGGAAGGGAAGGACCAACAAATAAACATGTTTTCTCAGTATATAACGTGGAAGAAATGAAAAGGATCCAGTGGTAGTCATGTATGTGAAATTTGCATACATTGCCCCCACTTTTGTGTCAACCATGTGCAATTTAGATGAGATGTTTTAGCTGTCTGGCAGATCTCACCTACCACATATCTCCCACTCCTCCCATACAGGTAGGCCTCTGAGATCCCGAGGCCACTGGAAGAGAGAAAGTTTGTCAAAAAAAAACTGTTGGAAGAAAAATCCGGTCTGGTTCCAAGTTGGGAGAAAGGCACTGGAAATAAAATGGAAGCTGATTGGAAAGAAGGACTCTGTTTATTGATGCGCAGAACCAACAACAATGTAGTGAGCCTTGTGTCTTTTCCTGTTCTAATGGTAGTGGATTAATTCCATTATGTCCTAAAAGTCATGTCCTGTCCTTCTTCTCTGAAGGTCTTTTGTTTGTGAATAGATTGACCAGTCATTCTTAATGGGCACAAAATATCCATCTCTAAAGACTTCAGGCATCTGCTGGAGGCTGTTGGGACTGCTTTCTGCCTTTGTTAAGATTTTTCTCCATTTCTCCTTTCGGGAAACATAATATTCTGCCTCTTTTAATATTTCCCCAAATATTTCATTCTCGGGGGGGGGCTTCCTACAAAACCTTTGTGGCCAAATAAGAGATCATGCAACAACAACAACAACACCCCCAGAAAACACTCTTTTTTCCTACTCACAGACATGGAATTTTCTTCATCATTCAGCCAATGTAAAAACATTGCTCAATAAGTAACTATATAATTATTAAAGATGGCATGCCTCTTTTATTCTTGGGATTCAGTATTGCTTAATTTAATTCCATTTGTTGGAATTCTTAACTGTAGAGTGAAACATTTACATGAAGGCCACATAAAATATTATTAACCTCTGTCCTTAATGTTGGATTGTTACACAATTCAAATAAGTTTAAACTTGTTTCCAAAGGTTTCATAGATCCCGCCCACGCAGTTCAAGTCAAATGCCTGAGCAGGAAAGAGAAAACAAGAGAAAGGGCAGAGGTTCTCTCTTATATAGGGCATGCCAATGATTCAGTAAAAAGAGTAGATAGGCTACCTCTATTCAGTACTTTGAAATACATGGTCATATCACTTCAGTTTGCAAAATTCATTGTAATTGTTACTGAAAACTTATTACTAAAAGGAAATGGATTGGACTGGAACAATTTTAATTGTATTGCTATTTATTCTTGCAATTATGTTCCTTTTGAAAAAGGGAAGTTCCTGGAATAATAGCTGCCCAAATCTTCCCCCAGGACCCAGGACTATACCCATTTTGGGAAATCTGCACATGATGGATCTGAAGAGGCCTTACAGAACAATGATCAAGGTAAAGTGTGATGATTAACAAATATCTTAACCATTCTTTCCCAAAATATGTTGAAATAACACAAACATGATAACTTGCTAAGGTAAGTCTTGTGTGTTCGCTGAAGTTTTTCAATGTCTATGGACATATTTTAAAAATGAGATTTTTAAAATATGTCTTCTGCCTCTTCCAAATGCTGCCTGTATTCTTGGTAGTTCTCGATCCTGAAGCCTAGCTTGTAGGATTTTAAGCATAACTTTACTAGCTTGTGAAATGAGTACACTGGTGTGATAGTTTGAACATTCTTTGGCTTTGCCTTTCTTTGGAATTGGAATGTAATCTGACCTTTTCCAATTCTGTGGCCACTGTTGAGTTTTCCAAATTTGCTGACAAATTGAGTGTAGCACTTTTACTGCATCGTCTTTTAAGATTCTGAATAGCTCAGCTGGAATACTGTCACTTCCACCAGCTTTGTTGTTGCTCAGATTTCCTAAGGCCCATTTGACTTCAAATTCTAGGATGTCTGGCTCGAGGTCAGTGACCACCCCATCGTGGTTATCAGGGAAGTTAATCTGAGCACATAGTCAATCTGATTTCTGTGTTGACTGACTGGTGATGTCCATGTATAGTGTCGTCTCTTGGGTTGTTGGCAAAGAGTGTTTGCTATGACCATTATATTCTCTTGACAAAATTCTATCAACCTGTGCCCTGCTTCATTTTGTATTCCAAGGCCAAGGTTACTTGGATAAGCAGCCAAAAGTTTCAAACCCAAAAAAAAAAGAAGTCCACTTGCCATGACTCATGTTTTAGGTAACTCTACCTGGATGACTGAGAATCTTCACTGACATTTATTAATATATGTAAAATTGTGTAGTTGTTCATTCAGATTTGCAAAGCTGTTTTAAAATCCATGGAAATATAAATGCTGTTAAGCTGAATGATTTCATATATGTTCGTAGAGGCACTCCTATGTTTTAAGCAAAATTCTAATTAAAATAATTTCTGCAGGGAGCAACATTAGATGCAAGATTTTCTTATAGCTTTTTAAGAAGAGGAGGGAGCTATTTTCCTGATTTTCAGAGTCATTTATGAGAAAATATTTTAATATCTTTCCTTAAGGAATTCCCATGATCATCTTAAGAAACTACAAGGGGCACAATAGGAAAGTTTCTGTGTGATCCTTTCCACAACTAACCAGAATCTCTTTTAAGTAAAATTCAATTGTTATGTCCAGCACTAAAGGCTTCAAGACAGCTTTGCAAAATGCTGGAATATAAGTATACCTTTTCTGCAGGATTCATCTTCATACAGAGTCATACATAGTTGAGTCCTTTTTGAGAATGTTTATGAGAAACATTTATCAGTTTGATATGATCAACCGGTATGCAAGAACTCTCTTATGACATAAGGGTCATTTTGATTTGATACACACACACACACACACACACACACACACACACACACCAGTTCTGGTTCTTTCTGCTGCTAGTTTGCTCAGGGTTGCGCCTCGAACGCATGCGCGAGGCAATCAAAAAATAGCTTCTGCGCATACACAGAAACGAAATCCAAAATGGCGAAAGAACCAGCTCCATGACATCATCACCAAGTTACTGCTGGTTCTAGAGAACCTGTTAGAACCGGTAGGAACCCACCTCTGATACACACACACAATATAGTAAATGAGATGAAATGAAAATTAAAAATCATAAAAATGCAGCATCATAACATGCCATTAAACAAAAACAGAAAATAGCATGATCTCAGCCTTGGAATAGTGAGACATTAAAGTTTAAACAAAATTCTACACATGATTAATTATTAATTGTTGATCAAACAGTCTTTTGTTTTTCATCTGTTGAATTTCAGTTGTCCAAAAAATATGGTCCCATTTTCCGCCTCAGACTGGGATTCCAGGAGATGGTGGTGTTGACTGGCTATGAGACGGTCAAAGATGCTCTAGTGAGCCAGGCAGATGCATTTGCAGAGAGAGCCTCCGTCCCCATTTTTGAGGATGTTACAAAGGGCTTTGGTGAGTTGTTTCATTCTCAATCATAGGTGACAATCATTTCAGATGTGTGATCGGTATTCTGTATAACTTTTCACCTGAATTTTTCCTGGGCAATAACCTCAGAGAACTGGGATAGCTTCTGCCAATTCAAACAGGATAGAGAAACAATGTTTGTGTTGCTATTTTGGCCTGATCCCAACTGTGAATAGAGGGCACTAGAGAAAAAAAAGCAATGGCAAAATTGTAGTAAAAGCATTTTGCCCTCTACACACACACACACATTTGATTCCACTTCTTTGAAAATTTGGGTATGAGGTATGCCAAAGTTATGCGTATAATTCTCTTTATTTATCTCCTTATATATATAGTTATCCATTCCTTTCCTTTGTGCAATGTTTCTGCCAGTTTCTC
The DNA here is from genome assembly GCA_032467955.1 of Pseudoxenodon macrops. Lineage (NCBI taxonomy): Eukaryota > Metazoa > Chordata > Lepidosauria > Squamata > Pseudoxenodontidae > Pseudoxenodon > Pseudoxenodon macrops. The sequence continues at coordinate 281,078 of JANHFT010009542.1, forward strand.
TTCCCTGATATACAATATGGCAGGGATCCTCAAACTTTTTAAACAGGGGGCCAATTCACAGTCCCTCAGGCTGTTGAAGGGCCAGACCGGCTGGGTGGGCATGGGTAGGTGGTCATGTGACTGGGCAGGTGTGGCTAGATGGTCATGTGACTGGATGGGCGTGGCCAATTTAGCAGTCCATTTTTCCAATTTAGCAGTCCATTAAACAATACATACAAATTAAACTTTCATTTGTTTTGCTCCTGGGGGTGTTTTATTTGCTTTTGTTTGCATGTTGCTCTTTTGGTTGGCTTTTCTTTTTACTAGATCTATCTATCTATAATCTCTTTCTCTCTCCCCCCCCCTCTCTTTCCATATCTCTCTCTTTCCACATCTCTTTTCACCTCTCACTTTCCTGGGACATCTTCTGCAGGATCCCCTTCAATCTTGGCAGTGCCCTGGGGTACCTCATTGAATTCTGTTCCATTTCCATTTCATCTTATTCCCATTCCCACTCCCACTCCATCCTATTGCTATTACATCCCATCCTATTCCCATTCCCATTCCCATTCCATTCTCTCATATTTCCATTCCATTTCCATTTCCATTCCATCCTATGCCCATTCCTATTCCCACTCCCTCTCCATCCTATTGCTATTGCTATTCCATCCCATCCTACCCCATCCCATCATATTCCTAGTCTCATTCCATTCTCTCCTATTTCTATTCCATTCCATGCCCTTCCTGCCTTCCTCTCCAGGGGTAGAGGCAGCCGTCCTCCTTCAGGGGCAGGCAGCCTCACTGGCCACTGCCGGGACTAATATCTATGTGTGGTAGCTAAATTCCACAAAGGATCCAGTCCATCAAAAACAAAAAATATTAAAAAAAAACACCTGCAGAAGGAGCCGCCATGGGCATTGGGCTCATGTCTGGATGTCCCAGTGCTAGTGTCGCCCCTTCGCTGACATCACGAGATGCTTTGTGAAGGCAGCTTTGCTCAAACCAGGGATGTGTGAGCTGTCACAAACATCTCCTGTTTCTTCACGGATCAAGGGAGGAACTTTGCTTGCTCGGAAGGTCAATTTTCTCTGGTAACAGTAAGGCAATTTGTTTTCTGGGATAGCACATCCATACACATAATCATAACATTTTTTTTTACTAATTACAATTCCTTTTCATTTTG
>JANHFT010009543.1:0-12794 GCA_032467955.1 Pseudoxenodon macrops
CCAGAACTGAAGAAGCTTCTTGGATGAGAAGCGAAACGTCTTCAAAGAAAAACCAGAAAGTCCAGTTGCCTCTTCAAAAAGTACCTTTGGGACAAGCTTTAGGTAGGTTTTTAATCGGCTTTAAGCTTTAGTATGTGTTAATTGTCAACGCTTATACAGTCAACTCCATTTACACCACTAAAGCCAGATCAGATAAATTGCCTTTACAATTTAATGTTAGTACAATGTGAGTACCAATAGTAAAGAACTGATTGCAAATGTAGATATACTGATTCTTAAAAAGAGTGAAAGATTAGGACCGCAAAATATTCAGACAGCTACAGTGGTTTATATTGTGGTTATCTACTGGTCATTTTTGCAGCCAGCCTGATACCCTTAAACCGAGGAATTATATCAAGCTATGCTATTGTAACTGCTGTTTGTTGACTCTCTCTCTCTCTCTCTCTCTCTTCCCCAACGTACGCGAGAAATATGTAGACTACAATGGTAGCTGTCGTGATTTTTCTACTTCCAATTCATTTCGTGAGTCATGTGTTTTTCTTTTTTTGCCTAGGTAACTATTTTCTTGCATTTCTTATGGGCTGGACCCCTTCAGGCGATAGCTGTGACTGTCCTTCTGTGGCTTGAGATTGGCCCGTCCTGCCTTGCAGGAATGGCGGTGCTGATTATTCTTCTTCCCTTGCAAACTTGCCTTGGCAGACTCTTCTCAGCTCTGAGGTAAGCAGATCTGACTTTGCTCATCAGAAGCCCCCAGGGAAGGTCACAAACGGTGATCCCATGACACAGGGCATTTTCTCTGTGCCTGGGATTCTTGTCTAAGGTAACCTCTAAAAATATTATATGTTCAGCCAGACTCTCGGAAAAAGGCCTTGTGCTATAAAAATGGTAGATATTGTGAGATGTACAACCTTGGACAGAAGAAAATGTAGAAATGAGAGGAACACAGAACTCAAGAGAAGGCAGGGATAATACAGGTAGTCCTGTATTAGAATGAGTTATAACCTTTCATTCAGTGATCATTTGAAGTTACAAAGCCCCTGAAAAAAGTGACTTATGACTGTTTTTCATACAGCTGTTGTAGCATCCCATTGCATCCCATTGGTCATGTGATCAAAATTTCGATGCTTGGCAACTGACATGTACTTATGACAGTTGGAAGGTCACATGATCACCTTTTGCGATCTTCTGACAAGCAGAGTCAATGGGGAAGCCAGATTAACAGTCAAGTTACTAACTTAACAACCGCAACGCTCCATTTAACAACTGTGGCAACAAAGGTTGTAAAACGGGGCAAAGCTCACTTCACAATTGTCTCACTCGCCAAAAGAAATTTTGGGCTCAATTGTGGTCGTAAATCAAGGAGTACCTGAATTTAAACTGAAGGTGGAAAATATTTCTCAATTTTTTCCCCACTACACAATAGGTTCTCGGGTCTTTCTGAGCTACCTTATACTTGTAGTTGTATATAATATACAATTATATTCCATGATTGCAAATCTTCAATTTAGAAATGTAGACCTGGGATTAGCTGTTACTTCTGCAAGTATTTCAAGGTTGAGTTTTGTGTGACTCTTAGGTCAGCAAGGCTGTGGAATGTTTCAGTTCTGTAGCAAATCAAGGATGTTTTGAGAAAGTGGAGACTTCATGTTTTTAAAGATAACAGATTATACAGTTGCCCGGGTTGAATTTCCATCCTTTTAGGGCATATTCTTTAAAATAGCTAATTTGCCATTTCATTTAGCTATGCGATTTTAAAATGTATAACATGCTTTCATTTCAGTACTTTCAAATTATTATGATTATTACTGCATTAGATAATTTTGCCAAGTTGTTCAGGACAGTATGTTTCCTGTCTTATGGATGTCCTCCTGCATAATCCTTGCATTTTAAGCTGGAATGTAAGACTTTTCAATTTTGCACTCTTTATCATTTTGCAGTAAGCTCCTTTATTGGCAACCACAGTAAATATTTTTAAAAAGCAAAGAAGAAAATCAATATATCTACATTTACGTTTTTAGCTAGATTCCTGCATAAAAATATTTGGTATTAAGCCTGAGAGCTGGCAAATATTCATGAACAGAATTCCAGCACTGTGAAATATTAAACTTGGTCTTCTGTTTATCTATTAAAGGACATTTCTCAATAATCCGTAACCTTCCGCACTGCAGTTAGTTGATTGCTTTGTTGTTGTTATTCACCAAGAGACAAAACATAGAAGCATTGAAGTAGAGGGCTGGAATGGACCTTGGAGTTCAACCCTCTGCTCAAGGCTGGAATTCTTATACCATCCTGGACAAATTGATGTCCAATCTTTAGAGCAGAGTTCATAAGTTTGGACTCTGCTCTAAAGTTACCCTTGAAGACATATCTACTTTTAACTCCATCTATGTACTCATCTACCTGTGTATCCCCGAAAATAAGACAGGGTCTTATTTTCTTTTGACCCCCCCCAATAAGCGCTTGGCCTTATTTTTTTGGGAGGTCTTTACTATTTTTGAGGTGCAGGAGGTGGTGAGCGTGGTCACTTCATGGCTGTGTTTTGGGAAGGGCTTATTTTCAGGGGTCGGCTTATTTTAGCGCATGCGCTCAAAAGCCTGATTGGACTTATTATCCGGGGAGGTCTTATTTTCAAGGAACCAGGGTATTATCTTACCCTTATTTATCCATCTATGTACACATTCTATAAATTCCAAATTATGTCTTATTCCATTAATTGTTTCTGATTGTTATTGCAGTTTGTTACCTGACTGTAGTTCCTTGTTGCTATTATTAGTTTCTCCTTAACTTTAAGGAGGATAGATGGTGAACAAGTAGCCATCTTTGTCCCTTGCTTGCTTACTTTCTCAGCTTTACTCCTGAGAATAGGCAAGAGACAATAGATTCTCTTAACTTTTCTATTTATTCCATACTTATACACCTTCTACTACACGGGTGTCAAACTGGCAGCCTGCTAGCCAGATACATGACACGAAGGCTATGCCCATCCCCAAAGAGGGAAAAAGGTCATGATATGTCACATGATGGCAACGTGACACCACAAGTTTGATGCCTGTGTTGTACTAGGATGTATTATTCCCATAGATGTCTATGGGAGTATTACATAAGGATTGGCCAGTCCCAATCCTCGCTTATGTATATCTTCAGTATCTTCAGTAAGCAGGATGGCTATTAATGCCTTGTGAAAAAGTCCACTAAGTTTTTTTTCATAAGCATCATAAGTTCATTCACACGTGGATTTTCAGTTTTGCTAACTATACCTTTATATTTGTATTCCTTAATTTTTATTGCGGGGGGAGGAGGGCGGAGGAAGAGTTTTTAAAAATTACTGAATGTAGCACAGAAATTCTCACATTAGATAAATGAAAATGCCTGAATAATAGTCTTTATGAATTTAGAATTAGAGATTTAAATAATAAAAAGGTTTATAGCTTCCTATTTCTATTTCAGGAGCAGGACTGCAGCCTTCACAGATGCAAGGATCAGGACTATGAATGAGGTTATAACTGGAATGCGGATAATAAAGATGTATGCCTGGGAAAAGTCATTTGCTGAACTCGTGAACAACATGAGAAGGTGATTTTATATCTATTATTCTATACCTATGTTGTTTTGTTTACCTGATTTTAAACTAGAGATTGGTATTTTGTAGTGCGGGATTTTTTGAGTCACAACATAAGAATCTGAGAATGTTACGAGGGTAAGGAAAACCTGTTTCCCCCTTGATCATACAGCATCTCTTCTTGCAATAAGTAAGGTTTATGATTTAGCATACAATGAACTGAAATATGCCACCATTTTTCAAAATCTAAAAGATAAAATAAAATGCTATGTTGCTTCCATGTCTAATTCCCTGAAAATTTGAAAATACATATTAAAAATCATATTTTTTTTCTTAGAGTCCCATCCTGCCTTTGCCATAGGACAGGAATTCCTAGACTTTTGCATGTGTGATATGTTAGAAATATGTGTGTCTCTGGAGTGGTGAGATTCAAAACATTTTCTGCAGGTTCTGTGGGCGTGGCTTGGCTTGGTGGGTGTGGCGTGGCTTGGTGGGTGTGGCAAGGGAAGGATACTGTAAAATCTCCATTCCCACCCCACTACAGGGGAAGGTTACTGCAAAATCTCCATTCCCTCCTGATTAGCTGGGACTCAGGAGGCAGAGAATAGATGGGGGCGAGGCTAATTAGAAGTGGTATTTACCGGTTTTCCAAACTACTCTAAATTTCCGCTAGCGGTTCTCCAGAACTGGTCAGAACCTGCTGAATCCCACCTCTGGTGTCTCCTCATCCAAGTGCGCATTACATTCATTCAGTTTTCTGATTGAGAAAAAATATACATTGGACACTCATCTTCCAGCCGTTTGCTTATAATCTGCCGATCAGCTTGTCCAACCCTGACCTTCCTGCATATGCCTGTGGATTTTTCCACCAGATAGCTGCATTTTGGTCTAGTGGTTAAGGCAATAGGTTAGAAATCAGGCAAGAGAGAGTTCTAGTCCTGCCTTAGGCATGAAAGCCAGCTAGGTGACTTTCGGCCGGTAACTCTGACTCAGCCCTATTCATCTCACTGGGTTGTTGTTACGGGGAAAATAGGAAGGATGAGTATTAGGTATCTTCACTGCCTTGAGTTATTTATAAAAAATACAGGTTGTCCTTGACTTACAACAGTTCATTTAGTGACTGTTTGAAACTTCACTGAAAAAGTGACTTATGACCATTTTTCACACGTACAACCCTTAAAGCATCCCCGGGGTCATGTGATTGTCCTCAAATTCAGACGCTTGGCAACTGACTCATATTTATGACGGTTGCAGTGTCCTGGGGTCATGTGATCATCTTTTGCAACCTTCTGAAAAGCAAAGTCAATCGAACAACCACGTGACTAATTTAACAAGTGCAGCGATTCACTTAACAACTGTGGACAGAAAGAACGTAAAATGGGGCAAAGCTTACTTAATAAATCTCACTTAACAACAGAAATTTTGGGCTCAGCTGTGATCGCACGTCGACAATTACCGTTAATAATAGTGAGATTAAAACAAACAAGCAAATAAATATTTGCAGGGCTTCTCTCCCTTTCACTTGCTTTCTCCGCTCCACCATTCTTCAGAGTTTAAAGTTACCGATTTTAATGCTAATAACCATTTTGCATATTCTGCCATCCCATTTGGAATTTGTTTATGGTAGAGATGGGAAGATCTTGGAAAACAAACTGGAATAATTGGGGGGAAAAAACAAGGATTTTTCCATTTTCTCTCCCAATTTTTCCAGTTTTTTTCCAGGCCTTCCCATGTCTATTCATGCCCCTGAGCAAATAACAGCCTCTGATTTGGGATTCCCTGTTCTTGGAGCTCAAAGGTAAATATATGCATTCCCTCCTTCCATTTTCAGTGAGGTAGGTTGAGCTAAGAGAATTGCCTCAAGTCATTTATTTATTTAACAGATCTCTATCTCTGCACATCATGAAACAACTCTGGGCAGCTTACAACAACAAAATAACTATAAAAATAGTAAGAATTGTATTGAAAAAAAACCATAAAAACATGGTACTGTGTTGGCGCAGTGGTTAGAATGCAGTACTGCAGGTTAATTCTGTTGACTGCCAGCGGTTCGATTCTCACCAGCTCAAGGTTGACTCAGCCTTCCATTCTTCTGAGGTCGGTAAAATGAGGACCCAGATTGTTGGGGGCAATAGGCTGAGTCTATAAACCACTTAGAGTGGTTTTCAGTAAAGCACTGTGAAGCATTATATAACTTTAAGTGCTGCTGCTATTGCTACCTGAATTAACCTCCCAGGGTGCCCCAACCACTCCCCACAGCCTCCACCACTCTATCCCGGTGACTTGAGTATAGAACCAGAGTTTTAATGGCCTTCTGGAAAGCTAAGACCTGCCTGATTGCCATAAGGCAGGAGCAGTCATGAAAAAGGCATGCTTGCTAGGTCCCATTAGATGGAACCTTTTCAGGAAAGAAACCTGGAGCATGGCCATTTTTATATGACCTACTGTCGTGATGGCGAACCTATGGCACATGTGCCTCAGGTGGAATGCAGAGCCCTCTCTGTGGGCATGCGAGCCATCGCTCCAGCTCAGCTCCACCGCACATGCGTGCGTGCCTTCTGCCGGCCAGGTGGTTTTCGCATCTCTGCTGTTCATCTGCAGGGGGAAAGGTGCATGTAGGAGATGTGCATGTATGTGGGGTTCTGGGTACACATGCGGGGGTTGTGTGCACATGTGTGAGGGGGAGGTGTGTGTGTGTGTGTGGGTCATGTGCGCACGCCTGGGGCATCACATGTGCATTCGTGGGAGGCAGGAGAGTTCCCCCATTGTGCGTATGTGCGGGGGTGGGGCACATGCTGGGGGGTGGCTCACACACACATTGCATTATGGGTGCACGTGCGTGTTTCAGCATGCAGCAACAAGAAGGTTACCCATCACTGACCTAGTGGGATGGGCAGGGTCTCAGGAAGAGGTGGTCCTGAGTAACATGGATCTATGCCATGTAGGGCTTTAAAAGTGATAACAGGCACCTTGAATTGTAACCAGAAGGAAACCAAGCCAGTGGTGCTCAATCAATAGGGGCATTACATAAGCAAACCAAGACTTGCCCAATACTATGTGTACTGCAGCATTCTAGACCAGTTGTAACTTTTGGATGGTCTTCAAGGGCAGCTCCATGTGGAATGCACTGAAGTAATCTAAACAAGACATTGCTGTGCTTCAGGGGTGGGTTCTACTTCTTTTTGCAGCTGGTTCACTCAGGGTCGCGCTGTGTGTGCATGCTTGAAACGTGCTTGCACACACGCAGCAATAAAAAAACTAGCTTCTGCGCATGCAGAAGCAAAATCCAAGATGGCAGCGTCCACGGAGACACCGATGGAACCAGCTCTGTGACGTCACTGTGGAGTTACTATCGGTTCTATAGACCCGGATAGAACCAGTAGGAACCCACCTCTGCTGTGCTTCCATAGCTGAGATTGAGTTGAACCTGGCTGCTTAAGGCAGCCTGTAGAGTCGATAATGTGGTATATACCCTACTATTGTTTTGATATTTTATTGCTCAATGCTGAATTGATTTTCTTTAATATTGTGGCCTTTATTGTTATTTAAACATTTTAGATGGGTTTGGTTGAAGTGTCTTTAAAATACTTGTAATACGTACATACATACATAACGTGTTTTATCAAAATTATGGAAATTTGAATTTCAGAAAGGAGATTTCGGTGGTTCTTAAGAGTTCCTACCTTCGGGGAATGAACTTGGCATCCTTCTTCATTGCCAGCAAAATCACAGTGTTTATGACATTCATGACCTACGTGTTGCTGGGCAATCTGATTTCGGCGAGTCGGGTGTTTGTCGCTGTCTCTCTGTATGGTGCGGTGAGGCTGACGGTCACTCTATTCTTCCCGGCGGCCATTGAGAAAGTGTCTGAAACATTGGTCAGCATTAGACGAATCAAGGTATTATCCAAAGGGGATGTTCAGTTGAATTTAGTTGCAGCATTAGAAATAATTAACAAGTTGCTAGCTCATGCTTTTCCTTTCAGGCAGCCCCTGAGTCTTTTACAGCTAGGGAAAGAGAATGCATAAATATTTGCCTTATGTAATTCCCTAAGGGTAATTCTTAATTGTTGCGGATGATTAACTGCTTAGAGGTTGAATTTATGGTGCTTTTTATTGACTGAGGATGTTTAACTGAATGAGCATAAGTGATTTTCAAGGTAATGGGAATGATTATGGATTAGAGACAAGAATAGAGGTACAGTTTTATCAGATAATTTGAAATGCATGGAAAAATACAGGGGGGGGGGAAACCTACGGAATAATGTAGAATAATTAGGGGTTGGAAAAACCAACAGAATAATAGTGCAAGACTTTTTTTAGTCACCCTTGATCAATAAACAGCAAATAGTTTCCATTGCCAGGGTCTCCTTCACTCCCATTATTTGGATGTGTAATGGAATTTATATCTTGACCCAGACATTGTAATAAGGCATTAGCAACCGGCTAAATAATAATTATAGGCTTTGTTCAACCCAGGATCTGCACATTTAGCACCACTGCAAAATTAACAAGAGAATCAGACCTTGGACATAGGAGGTTGGGAAATCAATGCCAGGGCTACCAGAGGAAGAAAAGGTCTTGCATTTGATAAATTTATTGTATCATGCATTATGAGGCCATTATAATACACTTACCCTTAATGGCTTAGAATAGAAGCTATAGAATAACAGAATTAAAAGGGGCCTTGAAGGTCTTCTAGTTCCATCCCTTGCTTGAGCAGGAGACCCTATATCAGTCTAGATAAATGGCTGCCCAATGTCTTCTTGAAAACCTCCAGTGATGGAGCATCCACAACTTCTGGTGGCAAGCTGTTTCATTGATTAATTGATCTCATTGTCAGAAAATTTCTCCTTAGTTCTAGGTTGGATCTCTCTTTAACAATCTTCCACCCATTACTTCTTTCCTGATAGTGAGAACAATTACCATATTTTTCGGAGTATAAGACGCACCTGAGTATAAGACGCACCTGAGTTTTTGGGGAGGAAAATAGGGAAAAATCTGCCTACTAGGTATTCATCTGGCTAGCATCCTTAGTCTGGTCAGAACCAATCAACAAAGCATGCAAAGCCAGGAAGATCATTAGCACCTGAAAAAAAAAGGTTCTTCGGAGGGAATAGCAATGAAAGACTGCAAAGACTTAGGGCTGAAAAAAAAGCTTCTTCAGAGGGAGTAGCAATGAAAGGCTGCAATACGGTAATTCAAGTATATTAATTTGATATATACTTTCTCTATCTTAACAGGTGCATATGTTTCATGAATGTGAATGCTTCTTTTCCCCCAAAAAAGCATAATTAGTGAATAGAGTTGCAGATGCCAACTTGGAACATTTTCTTGAAACTGATAGAAAGGATGAATTGTGGGGTCCTTGGTGCTCTCTGACAGATGTTTCTGCAAAACATCACCAAAAACGCTGCAAATGTGTTTTGCTTTGTCTGAATCCTTCTGCACTAAATGACAGAGCAACAAAGACGATTAAAGATCTGGAGACTAAAATATAGGAAAAGCAGTTGCAGAAATTGGGTATGGATAGCAGTGTTCCAATATTTGAGGGGCTGCCACAAAAAAGAGGGGGGTCCTATTCTCCAAAGCACCTGAAGGCAAGGCAAGAAGCAGTAGATGGAAACTAATCAAGGAGATAAGCAACCTAGAACGAAGGAGAAATTTCCTAACACTGAGAACAAATTAAAAAGAGATAACGTATGGTAAACCATAATGGATAAATGGAGCCTTTTTGTTGGAGTTGGCCATCCAAATTCCAGTCCACATTCAGGCATAAAAGTTCAGTAGATGACTTTGGTCTAAGTGGAATAAATGGCCCAGTGAACCATACATTATAAATTGACACTGTAGGGAAAAAATTGAAGAAAACAGTGCTATGAATACTGCCTTGAGATTCTAAATAAAAAATGGGATATAAATCTAATGAGTGAATGCGCTTGGCTACTTTTAGAAGCACTATGGTCTAATTCAGCTGCAGCATCTCTCTCTCTCTTTCTTTCTCTCCCTCCCCCCTCTTTACACACACACACACACACACACACACACACTATCTAGAGTCTATAATTTCTTCTCCAGAGCAGCTGAGTCATAGTTGCAGGATGTACCCAATGATAATTTTCTATTTCAGAGACATAAAACTTTCAATGACATAGTAGGCTAAAAAATTCCGTTAACAAGCACTTGTACTAGCTTTTGACCCCTACAGATCAAAACTGCCTTTTTTGATTTTCTGGAAACTACATTTATAACTATTAACAAACCTGGAATATAAATCCCAGTTCCTGGAAAATCAAATTATTGCAGTAAGTGAGTCAAATGACCCAGAGAGCAATAAAGGTTGATGGAGGAATCGTACAAGATGGAGGATATAATAGTGGCATGTATCATTTATTATTATTATTTTTTAACTCAGTGTGTCATACAGACATAATTCAATTGAAGATCTCAAAAGATCTCTTAAGTTAAAACTATCAAAACGGTATCGAAGAAGCTAACTTAAAGAGGTGTGTCAACTCTTTCTAAAAGCAAACCAAATGGGGTTCAACCAGAATTAAAAGGGGTGTTCCTGTGGAGAAAGACTTTCCCATTCCCTTGTGCTTTTCAGAGATCCTCAAACGTCCTTGCCAAATTCACTCTCTCCACTTCCAGGAAAGAACATGAGCAAAAGCAAAATAAAAATTGGACAAAAATACATACATGGTTAGAATTTTTTTTAAAGCAGCATATACGTTATAAGCCAGAAATATTTCTGTTAGGTATACTACCAGAAAAGTGTGATGAATGGAATATATATTTAATATTGCATGTTTTGACAGCAGCAAGAATTGTATTTGCACAGCACTGGAAAACTGAAGAAACACCTACAGAAAAAGATATAATTAAAAAAATACTGTGCAGAAATGGAATAAATTGACATTAAACATAAAAGAAAAGAAAGATACAGAGTATTTTCAAACACGGGACTTGTTTTATGAATGGTTGGAAAATAGAGATAGAAATTAGGAACTGGAAAAGTACTATTATGTAAGCAAATTGATCTTGACAATACGCTGTTCACAAAACACTTATGTATGTAAAGAGAAAATGTATAAACTCTTTTAAAAAACCATATTACTGTATTTTTCGGAGTATAAGACACACTTTTTCTCCCCTAAAAGAGGCTGATAATTTGGGTGTGTCTTATACTCTGAATGTAGCTTTTCCCCCCAGACCTAACGAGGTGAGTGAAGAGTGAAGCGATCTTTGCAGGTTTTTTTCATTGCTACTCCCTCCCTCCGAATAACCTTTTTTTTCCAGACCTAACCAGGTACTAACAATCTTCTGGGCTTTGCAGGCTTTTCTCATTGCTTCTCTCTATCAGTTGTTCTTTAGAAGCTTTTTTTCAAGTCCCAACCAGGGGATAAAATAATATGCTGAAGCTGACCAGACTAAGGCCGCTAGCCAGATGAATACCTGGTAGGCAGATTTTCCCCCCTTCTTTTCCTCCCTAAAAAACTAAGGTGTATCTTATACTCCGAAAAATATAGTATCTTGCTTAGCAATGGAAATGTTGAGCTCAACTGTGGTAATAAGTTGAGGACCATAAACCCATAAACCCACCAAGAAATTCAGTTAACTCAGCAACTAGGTTAAGAGTGTGGTGCAATTGCAGCCATTACATTGTTACGAGCTGCTGAACGTCTCTACTGAATTTGGGGAAACCTGGAGATGAAACATAACTTTGGTCTGTGGGGTTGGTTGGGCAGTGATGTTCTATCCTGAGAAGTTTGTCTTTTTCATTCCCAGTGGTACAAGTCTCCTGATTATCCTCTCTTTGAACCTTTCCGTACCTTGCGGGCCAAAAGGCCTTGGCAGCTGTTCCATCTATTGCATCCACGGCTACAGTGGGAACTCTGGGAGCTGGTGCAGGAAGGGGCAGATGAGCAGGTGCAGCGCAACCCTCCATCTTCAGGCCTGCTGGGTAAGTAAAAAAAGGAAATTCTTCAACCTATCCTATTCTCTGTAGCTCCAACTGCTGCATCCTTTGTATTTGCTTGCAGCTGCTTTCTACAATCCCTCTCTTTATACGTGTGGCCATAAAGTTACTATTTTGCATTCCTTGTCCCGGGCTTCATTTTGATCAAACTTAACTGAACCAAAAGCCAGATTCTGTAACCGCCAAGAGGCTTGTCCTGTTGACTTCCTGGAGTCGTGATGGCGAACCTATGGCACGCCTGCCGCAGGTGGCAAGCGGAGCCATATCTGAGGGCTCACAAGTCGTTGCCCTATGTCAGCTCCAGTGTGCATGCACGTGCCAGCCAGCTGATTTTCGGCCTTCCAGAGGGCGGGGGAGGCCATTTTCGCCCTCCCCAGGCTTCAGGAAAGCCTCCTGAAGCCCGGGGAGGGCAAAAAACGGCCCAACAGGCCTACCAGATGTCCAGAGGCTTCAGTGAGGCTTGCGCACATGAGCAGGGGGAGCGTGAGGTGTTGGTGGTTGGCTGCGCATGCACGGGAGGGAGGGCATTGCATTATGGGTGTGGGCATGCGTGTGAACATACACCCCCGCGCTCCCCCCACTTTTGGCACGGGATGGCAAAAAGGTTAGCCATCATTGTGCTAGAGTGAGATTGTGTGGCTTAAAAGTATATGGAAGGCATTCCTTCCTTAATCCTAAAAAACTCTTTCTGTTAATTACAATTTGGGGTAAATTGGGGGTAAACTTGAAATTATTGAGTGACAGTAGTTGAATTGGATATGTCTAATGTAATGAAAAGAAGGACCACGGATGACATGATAGCAGTGTTCCAATATTTGAGGAGCTGCCCCAAAGAAGAGGGGGTCAACCTACTTTCCAAAGCACCAGAAGGCAAGACAATAAATAATGGATGGAAACTAATCAAAGAGAGAAGCAACCTAGAACTAAGGAGAAATTTCTTAACAGTGAGAACCACTGGACTGACTTGCCTTCAGAAAGTGTGGGTGCTCCATCACTGGAGATGTAGGGTCTCCTGCTTGAACAGGAGGTTGGACTCGAAGACCACTTCCAACTCTGTTTTTCTGAGTTCACATAACACTCTAAATCTGGGTTAACAAAACACAGTTGCTACATTTACATAATATGCCAGTCTAAGATTACCAGATTTGAATTGCAAATACCCAGATGACCATTAGAGGCAGCAGACAGAGACAACCTTTATATTTTTGCTGCCATCTAGAGGTTGCAAGGATTTTTAATAGCTAAGATTTGTTGGCTT
>JANHFT010009544.1:10229-21617 GCA_032467955.1 Pseudoxenodon macrops
CTTGACTTTCTAGAAAGAATTTTGTTATGGCTACATATCCCCAGCTCCATACAATCCCCCCTCCCATTTTCCCACAACAGAAAAATGCATAGTAGAATAATAGAAAGTATGGCAGGCCAAAGATCCAAAAAGAAATATGGTTGTAGGCCTGACACTGGCCTGAAAGGGCTGGTTCTATTCCAATTCTGCTTGTTAAGGCTGGACAGTATTGGATAATGGGGTTGAGACCCTTCTCCAAATACTATGCATTGAAATCTAGTAATTCTGAGAGTCTTGGCCTGAACTAGTAGAAACAAAAGCAGAGAAAAATTATGGTGAAGTGCCAGGAAATTCCCATCTCTGACTTAATCTTACAACATTAACTAGGGAAAAACATTTTGTGGGCAACAAGCTTTGCAAATTGGAATTATTATTTTGTTTTTGCATGCAAGAAGATAAATTCTATATTTATCAGTCTCAGGGGTTTAAATTTTAGGCCTTGTCCTCCTTTAGAGCCAATTGACTTTTAGTCATTTCTTCCCAGTAGTATACATGGGATTGGAAAAATCTATTTCCATCTTTACACAATATTTTGGTCTTACCCAAGATTGCTTGGTTCCCACCTCACCAAGATTTGAATCTGAAAGGAGAATCTTGAAATAAGAAAGTTACTAATGTATCTTTTAGAACCATAACAGAAGCAGTCACTGCATCAATCAGCATGAAATTAATTATCCACAATTTTAAAACCAATGCTTGGTCTCATATGACTACTTCATGGCGTGAACCTGTGTTAATCTATATTTGCCCCAAACTACAATTATGACATGGACTGATACAATTTAATAAACCATTACAACGGCACATAAACAGGATTCCCAATAAGATCCAATTACTATAATTTCTTTCAAGTTTATATTCAGCAGTGATGCTTAGTAAATTCCATCTTGGCAAGGTGGCACATAGCAATAGACTATAGTACAATGTGTCATTTAATGGGAGGGTGATTTAATGGGGTGAAAATTAACTTTTTTACATTTTTTTCAGAGAGGGGTTTTAAAAAGATGTGTTTTTACACCAAGAATTCAAAGCTGCTGTTATTAACCAAAATATCTTTACAATCTCCCAAGGCATGTGTATGTATCCCTGTTATATGCCTCAGATTTACACATGAGCTCAGGATCAACAGTAGAAAAATTAACATATATCACATAGAGGTATTTGTTTACCCAGTATTCTTCTCTGAAGGAAACCAATGTCTCCTGCATATTTTTCTCCCCAAACTATATTTTAGGTTATTACCTGACAATTAATAGTTCACAATAGCATTTTTCAAGCTCAGCTATCTCAAGATTGTCTAATGGGTCTTGAAGAAAATGTATTACCTGTCTTAATGAAAATTTATGTAAATTGCCTATAGGAGCCTGAGCAAGATACCATTAATTATGATTAGCTTTTTATTTCCTAATTGTCTCTGTTTAAGTATGAAGTTTCCCTTTGTGTTTTAAAGTTATACAATCCCTAAGCCCTTTTCATTCTACCAATACGATAGTCCTAGTATGAAACCTACTTTTCTTGCAGATAATGTAATAAAGTACCGGTAGTCAAAACAATATGAAATATTTCTTTGTTACCAGTGGGTGCAATGTTGTACTATTTAGCTGAAAAATATTCTGGCCCTACCAATGCAGCTTCTGTTGATTTAAGAGCACCCTTTGATTCAGTTCTTCATAAGAGGGGATTAGCCACAATCTCAATTGATCATTGCCTTCTGAAGTTGATAATTCTGTTACAGCAAAATACAACAATGCAGATTAGAGGCAACTAGCATCCTTTTGTTCTATGAAATTTCTTCAATCATTCACTTAGAAATCAAGGTTCTAATTTGCTCTAGAAAGTGCCTTAGGTCCCCTGTTAAATAAAAAACTAACTAAAAGACCAATTGATCAGGTTAAGGACTTCAAGTATCAAGGCATACACTTCTAATCCTTCTACCTGCTGGAATAGCTAATTGAGTGAGCACTCTCTTAGTGCTCAAAATGTTCTTAATGCAATCTTAAAATATGCTATTAAGGCAATTATTGCATACTTGTAGCAATAGAACTGTATAAAAAAAGTTCTGGGCTTGCTATGATATGGTGCACAACTTTGTGTTATAAGATTGCCCCTACTTTAGAAGCTGTCAATCTAAGTTTCTGAAAGCCTTATTTTTGCCATATGCTTAAGTTCAAATGTCCATGTTGCGTAGAGCAGGGCTGTCAAACTCACAGCCCACGGGCCAGATGCATCACGTGTTGCCCACACCCAGTTTAACGAAGGGGGGGAAGTCCCGATATGTCACATGATACCAGTGTGACACCACCATGACGCCGCCAGTTTCACATCCCTGGGCTAGAACTTTGCTGTATTTCTTTCAGGGGCCACCCGAGACTTCGTCATCTCAGATTTTGGCTGAAACAAATCCTTTAGGGTGAATCTCTGATTCAACTCACCTTGCTACATAGGTGTTCCTTAACCCCAAATTGATTCCAATCTGACATATAGTGGACTCTTAATCTAGATAAAGCTGTAATTGATCTTAAACCAAGGATTTGGAATTCAGAGCCCAAAGAAAACAACAGAGCCAAAATAATTTACTCTAGTATAGCATAATTGCAGGTTCTCCAGGGATGATTCACAGCTCTTAGATGTAGAGATTGAGTCAGTAATCCATGTATTGTTATTCTAGTCATTCTATTCTTGGCATTCATAAAGTCTTATCATCAGAAATTTTGTTTTCTCTCTGATCAAGAAATTACAATCTTCCATCTGCAATACATACGTTTCTAGCAACAATTATGGTGCAAAGCATAGCAATATTGTGTTATTATTATTTATTGTATTAGATATGGGGGAGTTCTCTGTTTTACATTTTGAAATTTTTATTGGTCTGGAACTATAAATATTTTGTATTTTAAAAGTTCTTTTTAAAGGGAGAGCACAACCTGAAGCTACAATATTACCTGCAAAATTGGACAGCTATTTGAACTGTGTTACCTGCCAAGTAACTCAAAAGTCAAATGGAATATACTGATTGCAAAAGTTACACATCTCTGATATAAAAGTAATTTTTTTTAATGAGTTGAAAGCCAAGAAACAAATCAGATTGCTTTAACAAGGTAAAAACAAAGTATAAAACTATGCTCTCAGTGTTTCTTCTATTCAATTATTACTTTTTAAGTAAACTTGTAGCTCAGGAGCCACATCCCTAAGTATTTGTTTTGAAAGGCAAAGTTACATGTTCCACTTCAACTTTGCATTAAGACTTCTCTGTCATTTATCCTCTGTACAGCAGTAACGAAGGTTGTAAATTGCATTGCCTCTTCCCACTGGCTCCTATCTTCAGAATCTGAAAAGCAGTGGAAGTCTTGGTTTGGTCAGGGATCCTAACTCTAATCAAAGCTAAGCTAAGAAAGGCAGATCTGGTTCACATTTGAGTGAAAGATCACCAAGAAATTCTTAATATAACTATAGGCTAAACTAGAAAGTTTAAAAACAAAAAAAGCTTTCTAAGAACACAGTGGAAAACGACTTTTGTACTGCAAAAAGAAAAAAAGAAAACACACCCAATATTACCTGGGAAGTTACCAGGAGATGTGATCAGCTCAGGGATTATACCTTATTTCTCCTGATTTGTTATATGGTAAAAGCAGAAGTGGGCGTCAAAAAATTTAGCAAGGGATTCTCTGCCTGGTTGCTGGATGGCGTGGCCATGGTGGGCATGGCCTAGTTTGCCTCCTGCACCAGGAGGGATGTTTTTGCCCTCCCAGGGCTCTGGAGGCTTTCCTGGAGCCTCCAGGAGGACAAAAACGGCCTCCCCGGGCTCTGGGGGCCCTGTGGAGGCCGGAAACGGGCCCATTTCCAGCCTTCCCGAACTTCCAGTAGGCCCGTTTTCCAGCCTTCCCGAACCTCCGCACATGCCCTGCACTTACCTGCATCCAAAATGGGCTGTGTGGGAGGGGAGGGGTGGGCCGGGCCAGCCAGGAGTGGGATTTAGGAGTTCTCCGAACTGCACAGAATTTTAACTAGAAGTTCTCCCGAACCCCTGCAAACCCCCAACAGCCCACCCCTGGGTAAAAGGCAAAGTTCTATGGAGATTCTCAATCATCCAGGTGAAAAAAATCACTTTTGAGATATGGCAAAAGCAAATATGAGATCCCTTCAAGCATTCTAAAGAAAGAGAATGAGGTTTCTATAATAATATTCTTTCTCTTTAGTATTTCATGTGAGTATAGAGTATTTGCCTAAATTACAGTGGTTGAGGTTCTGTGAAAACTTTCCTCTTTATTGCTTCAAAAATGGATCTCTTAAGCATACAGACAAGGATTACAGACCAATATTACTATTATTGTGGCACTTTCACTATAATTCAGGTCTGGTTTTTTTTTAACTTGCCCTATTTACCAATATTACTTCTAGACTAGCCATAAATGTTAAAAAGTGTTAAAAAGGAAAAATAATGATAAATTATCTACTCTTTTCTATTATATTCTATCTCAATGTTCTTTGCATGAACGTTGAGAAAACGTGCATGTGCTTTACATTATTTAAATGTTTGAGCAGCATATTATAAAAGAAAAGAAGTGTCTCTAGATGCAGATTATAGGAAACATAGCCTCAATTTTTTTCTTCAGAAAATATCTAAATTCTAAGAGAACAAAAATGGTTCCACTGTGTTTTAGTACTGTTAACAATATGGAAAAGCAGGATTAAAAAACTATATGGATTTTGAAAAATTACACACAACCTTTAAAATATATTCTTGAAGTAAATTGCTTAATGTGATTCAAATCCTATCAACTATCAGGAACCTTTAACTTGCACTTAGCTAAAACAAAATGAATATTTACATCCTTAGCAGGATTCTAATATTAAATAGAATTTTTATCATTATAAACACTTTTTGTACACAACAATCAGTATAATAATAGCATGCTCTGGCTTTCTATGCTATAATTCATCAAATTATATAGTTTCTTATACTTAAAAGTACATATGGCTGCAGTTAAAGTACTCTTTTATTTAGATGTATCCACTTTCATACTGAAAATACCAGTTTTTACAAAGATTTTCCTCCTTACTTTTCTATTTTAAACTTAAAATTCTATAGTAGCTATGTCAGTGTTTTATTATTTAACAACAGTTCTTGGAATTCACAAACAACATATAAAGTTAGTCTACAAGAGCATTTTAGCTTCTAAAAAGAAAAGACAGAGACAAAGAGAGAGAGAGATACCATAATCCAATGTATATTTATTTGAAAGTAAATAAAATGTATTTGTTATAAAATTTATTTCCATGAAGGTATATTCATTATTATGGTCTCAAAGATAATCTATATGTATTACATAACTTTGAATAAGGAAATATAACAATGCAAAAGAAATCACTGTTCAGAAATTTTACTATTATATATTCCTAATTTTTTTAAAGGGGAGAATTCCAAATAAACATCTACTGACATTCATTTGCAACATCAGAAGTGTTATTGCAGATCAGACCAAAATCTTAGCTTCTTCAATATTGGGAGATCCTATGCCTATGGGAAACCCATCAATTGCTCCTGTGGACAGGTTTTGGAAAACAAGAATGGTCATCTTACTCAAGATGCTGTTGGCATCTTTCAAAGGATTCTACAATGAGGGTTCCTTCGTGCTCTCTGAGCTTGAGGATGCTATCTCCACCACTATGGAGAACAACCAAGGTCAGAGAGCTAAATATTTTCTGTAATGCACTTATGATGACTCTAGATCCATGATGGCGAACCTATGGCATGCGTGCCAGAGGTGGCACGCAGAGCCCCCTCTGTGGGCACGTGCATGTCGCCAGCTGCTCATCTGGTTTTTGGCACGCGCATGTGGTTTGGGCACTTGGTGCTGAAAGGGTTCACCATCACTGCTCTAGACACTTTCAGTTATAATAACGAAGACAAGAATTTAATTTGGGACCATCTGTCTATCCTTTATCAATTCTTCCATTACACTTTATTGTAATTGTCTACAGCATGAGTGTCACAATCACGTCACATGACATATCGCAACATTTTTTTTGCCATTGCAGAGCTGGGATGGGCATGACCTGCATGTGACACATCCAGCCAGTGGGCCACCAGTTTGACAGGCCTGGTCTAACTGAAAATTTTATTTTATGTACATTTTAAAAGGTATAGTAGACTAAATCAATTAAATGAAGAGTGGCAACAGTACAACTGACTCCTCAATTCAGACCAATACAGATTATCATCTATGACAGATTTCTCAAAGATCTTTGCTTAAATATATCCACTGAAGGACTGCCCATCATTTCAACTCTCATCACTATGCAGGTCCATGACTATAATAATACTTGATCTTAGCTCTCATTATTACTTTCTCTTAACTTTCAAGTACACTCTGTTTTAGTAATTACAGGAACTGCTTCTAGTCCTGCTCTTTGAATCTCTTTGTTATGGATAAAAACGTATTAAACCAATAAATATGCATTATTGTGTCAGTCTACTAAATGCAGAAAGTTCTTATTAAAATTACTCAGCAACACAATTTCACTCGACACATAATTGTTGGATGTCCACTGAACTCAGGCAGCCATAAATTTACATAAATAACAACAATTGGCGCAGTATTTGACAGGGTAGATAAAAATCGATGATTTTTAAAAAATAAATAAAAAATGGATTTTTTATTTAAATCAGATTTTTTAAATTTAAATCAGATTTTTTTATCAAATTTATTTTAATAAAATGCTTTTGGAGTAAAAAATCTATCTAAAGATAGTTTTCTATTTAAGATACATTAATAGTTTATTCAGCATGAAATGGGGCTTAGTTATGCAGCACGAGGCTGTATATTGTGCAATATTTAAATTTTTGGTAAACTCAATTAATCCAAGCTCTGCAAGCTAAATAGGAAACCTTCATTTTGTTTACAAATAATAATATTAAAGATTCTAACTACCAGCAAGAATGAGCCCTTACATTTAAAAAGCACCTGTCATTTCAGATCTTGTTAGCGGGCACCCACTCACCTGTTGCCTGCCATGTCCCTCACCTTATTGTGTCACTGCCACATCATCAGTCATCCCATTAAAGTGAATGGGACTGTCGGTGAATCAACAGTGGGTCAGGAGAGATGACAGTTGCTCTTTAAAAATTATTATTTAAATCGAGTTTATTTAAATCAAGCCTTTTTACTAGTGATTTAAATCCACCCTGCTACTTGAAGACCATTGGCATTGACAAATTCACCATAGTCAACTGCAAAAGGCAGCTTTACTTGGGAGAACATATATTCTGCAATGATCTTTGTAACATAATTAAACAGCCACATCTGCCTATCCAGATCTTTGGGAAGGATTTGATAGGTGGACAAAAATGCTAAATTCAGTCTGAACATCTGGCTGGCTGTACGACAAACCATAATAGTACCAATAATAAATAGGTGCCTTGGATGCAATTTCAGTACTGAAAAGCATTGATATTTAGTGGAACATACTAAATTCAAAAATGCTAATGACTAAAAATTTGATTGAAATTACAGGAAAACTCTATTGTATAGTTTTGTATTTCCTTTATTTTCCCAAAAAATGTCTCAACAAAGGTTGGCAGAACTGGTTGATGACAAATAAATTTTCTATATGCTGAAAGGCACTGGTTTTTTTAAATTTATTCAGACACTATTAACTATTTTAATGTGCTTAGTTCTCAAAACTTTATCTTTACCAGTCATAATTACATTCTGATTTCCTACTCAGATTATTAGTGATTAATATGTGCCATTCAGTAGAAATTAAAAGAAAATCAATTACAATAGCAAAGATGAATTGATTGAGTACGTCTAGCAGATCATTGTTGACTCTCAACAATCACATAGATAGATCTTCTACATTATGATGAAGAAAGATGAATAGCCAAAGGTTAAAAAATGACAAAAGGTTATCAAAACAGATGTATATCTGCCAGATGGAAAACTGAACTATACAGTACATCTGTTGTCATCCCAGTAACTGTAAAATAAGTTATCTATTAAAAAGGATGACACTGTTTTCTCTTTCTCATTCCATCAATTGATATACAATTCTGCACTCAGAATAATGACTCAAAATGCTCCATGCCACCTTTGCATACTTTTAAATAATGTAAATACTTACTATCTTCAAAAAATGAATGACAGTGATTAATCAATCTCAGAGCTGGGCTGAAACGTTTTGCAACTAAGGAAAAGTCTTCTCACAACTCATCAGTTTTTTCAGCATAGATTGTAGTCTTATAATAAAGCCCACAGCTCCCAATTAAAAGAAAAACAAGAGAATCTTGGAGTATTCCTAGTTTGCTGTTCTGTGCACTCTCAAACTTTATCTGCAAAAGCTCCTGGGCTTCATTGGGAATGCCATGATATCCAAAGTCATGCATGATTTACTTCCTTAGATAAAGCACTTTCAGTCCAACAAATAATTGGCATATAAAATTGACATGGGTATAAGTAATTTGAAACCCTGTCCATGAATAAAAATTTGCAAACTACAATTGTTTTATTCTATTCTTTCCTTCTTCTGCAGAAAAAGGAAAATGTAATTCCCTTAGAAACGTTCTTCTCCCTTGCTCAAAATAAAATTCAACTGTTTCTTTTTAGATATGAAATGAAAGGATACAGAGAAAAACCAATTTTAAGACTGCAATAAAAATGAAATCCATTGTTAACTTCACTTGATGACACACAAAGAGAAAATGGCCAGTGCTCAGATTACTATACATTTCCTATACTGAAAAGTATAGGCAATGTATTATTACAGGTAGACCTCAAGTTACAACAGTAATTGGGGATGGAATTTTCATCACTAAGCAAAGTAAAATATCATATGACTCCATTGCTTAATGATGGTATTCCCAGCACTACCCATTACTGTCATTAATCAAATTCCACTGGTTGTTAGCCAAGGACCCATCCCAAGCCAAGCCTTTCTGAGCTTGGCACCTTCCAGCCCCAAGCCTTGCTTTTTCCAAGGCAAAGGACTGCCTCCCCTTCAACTTCCGCCAGCTGCCTATTCCCTCCCCACCTCTACCCTTTTGGCCACCCTACAACCTCCCTTGTAGGGCAAGCAGCCCCAGAACTGCTACTTTACTCTGAAGCTCTGGAGCTGCAAGAAGCTCCTGAGCCATAGCACAACATGTAGCTGAGTCTGCCCTTGGAAGACTCAGTTGTCCCAGCCCAGCCATTTTTTGAATGAGAACATCCTAGCATGCCATTTATTAGAGCCCAAAGTATGTTCTCAATATTCAAAAATGCTCAGCAGCCCAAAAGTATTGAGAATCCCATCATAGATTCTGTTGCCAAATAAACCAAGATTCAATAACTAACAACACATACAGATTTCAGCATGTCAGAGGACTGTTTAATCATTTCCACTGACGGTAATAGTAAATTAGAGTAATAGGCAGTATAATGCTAGCTCATTGTACATGTAATGTAACCAATGTTTGTATAACTGAGAGAAAAGGGAAAGGGAAAAGGAAAGGAGATTTCCTAAAATATAAAATTATTCAGACAAAATAACAATTATGCTGGCCTGATGTGTGAAGTCTAAATAATTAAAATTAAACTAAGCTTTAAATATTCAAATTATTCACCAGTTTGAAGAAAGTAAAATAGATCATTTTTTCTTCATCAAAAAGAATCTGACATTTACAACTTACTGGTCTTTAAGCCATCAATTAATACCTGATACAGGATAAAGTTACTATACTGACATGTTTTTAGCCATTCTAACCACCAGGATTCAATCTCAAGGGCAGCTGGCTTGGATCAGTGTTTACTTGAAGTTTAAATTTGTTGGACTGTACTCAGACTCCATAAAATAAAGTGTTCCACACCACAAAACCACAAAACAATTCTGGATATACTACCAGCATATAAAGGACTCACAAGTTTAAGTCAAATGAACAATAAGTGCTCAGGCACACAAAGTAGAATGGATTTAAGCATCTATGGTGCTTTTTTTGGGGGGGGGGAATCTGACTTCTTAAAAATGATCACTAATTTTAGGAATTAACTCTATTCTGCTTTTCACAAGACACTGATCCTGAAATATCTTTCAAAATGTTTCTACGAACTTGTATAAAGAGTATAATCAAATGCTCCCAAACATTTACTGTACTATATCATTTAACTAGGATTTTAAAAATACCGTGTACAACAATAGTAGTTGTACTGATATTGTTGTAAATCACATATACAAACCCAAAATTATGTTACCATACCTGCTTTGCTGGTAATATAGTACACTGTGAATAATTTGCAGTGAATGTTTACTGCTTCTTATGAGAACAAAGTTAAAGTCACACCTGAAATTTTGGTAGTGTATTTTATTAGCAACAAAGAATAAGATTGCTTGAAGAGAATCCAAGCAAGAATACCAAGCAAGAAAAAAAACTACAATTGCTTTCATTAAAAAAGAAGAAGAATGGCACCTGAATTTGGGGATTCAGTAAGAAGTAAAACTTTACAGCCCAATAGAAGGGTTGTAAAAAAATTAGAAAGAGTCATTCAATTCAAAGAAGATTGATTCAATGAATCACCTCTCCAAATTTTCAATCAGTTCCAGTTTCCTTTTTCATTTCTTTTATTTAAAAAAAAATGTGTTCCTTTTGTTACATATTCCCTATTTTATTCTATGGGCGTTTTTCATTGGCTAATACTGTCTGTAGTTACCCAGTTTCATATACGATTATTTTGATGTTATAGTAAATTAATTAATATTAATATTTAATGTTTACATGGGAGGCTAACTTTGCTCATAATCTATTCCATCTAATTTGTCAAACAGAAAAAAGATTAAACTAAGGTGAATGTTACAATATTGTAATCTTTTAAACAGTCTATTTTTTTAACTTCTTTTAAAGAAAATATTTTAATTTTTTTTAATTGCAGGGAATTAGCTGACTTGGTTAAGTAGAATTCTCTAAAAATTGCTTGACTATCTTGAAGCTATTATACTTTTCTTTTTAAATTTCTACTAAATGTGTCTTAAAAGGGGCGTTGGTCTTACCTGATACGCTCCTTCTCATGGGGTGGAGATAGCATCCAGGCATTGGAAGTCCCTTGTCCTGCCAGCCAATAGGACTGAGACTTTTCAAAGCTAGAGTAGCCCGCCTCCATTGCTAGGTTACCCAGCTTTCTCGAAGGCCGAAGAAAGAGACTCAACGCGTGGAGCCATGAGCAAAAAAATAAGTAACGAGAAAGAAAGAAAGAAACAGAGCCTACCATTATCCCGGACCATGAACCATAGGCTACAGGTAAGTCACCCAGGGTGGGGCTGGATGCTATCTCCACCCCATGAGAAGGAGCGTATCAGGTAAGACCAACGCCCCTTCTCCAT
>JANHFT010009546.1:0-22494 GCA_032467955.1 Pseudoxenodon macrops
TTGAAATGTGAAAAATATAGTCCAGGAACATAAAGAAGAGAAAACAAAAATGTCCAATGAAATTGTGCAAAGAAAAAAGGGATAATACCAATTTCTTGGGGGCATATTTTTGTAGATTTCATCAGAAAGCACACCTGCCTTTATCTTGGAAGTCATTCAGGTAGGATTCAAACCTTATTCATAAAATTCTGTTGGCATTGTGTGATAAAAGTCAGAGTATAATATTGTCTTGAATTATGGAATTTGACAACTGGACAATGTAAATGGATTCTCCCTGCCCTTTCTATGGCCAAAAAGTCAAAGTCTTGTATGAATAAATGTATGTTTATGTTGACTCAATGAAGACCTGATTACACTTGCCACCTGTGAGTGGATTGCCTATAGATGTAAACATTGTATATGGCCTTCATTTACACTAGTAAGCTTCATGATATAGTTCCAGATTCAGAATTCTCCCTCCATTAATTAGTAATAGCATTTTCTATATCGGAATTAAACAACCCCATAGAAATTTTCTAAACAAAGAATTTATTTTCTGAAAATATGTTCTAGATATATCAACTAAAATTATTCTCAGAATATAAATTAATCCGGGAAACATGTTCCCTTTTTAATATTTCATCCTTTCATGGCTGGCTGTAAATTATACTGCAAAGACTACTGGATCAACTGTTTCATGCACTGTTCGGCTTTTGAGCCCAAGAAAATCAAATTGTCTACTACCTTCATTTCTTCGCCATAAACTGTAAATTTATTAAATACTCTATGTACTGTAAATTAACATTACTTTGGGCTTCTTAATATTTAACCTTATCCCAGATGTTCACTTTACATTTCTATTTTGATAATTAGCACTTTTCAGTCTTCCTTATACTTGGCCAATAAAGTGGAATTGTCTATGTATCTCAAGCTGTTACTGATTCAATATCCTTTTTTTTTTCTAATAGCCCTCATCTCTTTTTTGCATAATTTGCAAATTATTTTGAAACAAGAACATGAACAAGAAGTTAGACAAATGAATATAAGGAAGAAAAAAAGCAAAAGAAATAAACAAAAGAAAAAGCAAATAGTGCAAAAAGGAAAAATGAACACTAGGAAAGAATTTTTTTAATAAAGAAATGA
This sequence comes from Pseudoxenodon macrops, assembly GCA_032467955.1. Taxonomy (NCBI): domain Eukaryota; kingdom Metazoa; phylum Chordata; class Lepidosauria; order Squamata; family Pseudoxenodontidae; genus Pseudoxenodon; species Pseudoxenodon macrops. The sequence goes on from JANHFT010009546.1 coordinate 1,123, forward strand.
TTTTCAATGTTCTTCACAGCAATTATAAGTACAAACATATTTTAATCTCTTTCTAAATTTACATCATATTGCTCTTCTTTCTATATCCTATCTTACCAAACCACAGTTCACAAATTCATTTATTTTCAGTAAGGGGCTTCCAATCAACAATAAATACAGACAATATCTTTTATGTAATCAAAAAAGTCAATTCATCCATTTCAGTACAATCTGACAATTCCATCAAACATTTCTCTAGAATGGGCAGTATCGAATCTTTATATATATGATAATCTTGCTTTCATAATCATACACTGAAATAATCTTCAATGGCTTTTTTCTATCTGTTCATCCATTAGCCCTGAAAGGAAAAGTTCTGGTTTTAACTGAATCTTTATCTTTAAAATCCTCTATATCAAGGTATGTATTTGAATCCATTAAAACAAAAAACTTTTTAATATCTCAACAAACTATAATAAAATGTCCCTTCATGTTGTTCACATTTCAAACATATATTTACACATTCTAGAAAATGTGTATATATCGTGTACTAACAGTATATCATTTTACAAAAAAATATCTGAGATTATAATATGGTATAAATCTCAACCTCTTTAATCACTTATTTTCCCATTGATTTATCTGTATACTATAACCAAAATTTTTAACCCCTTTATCATACATTGATCAACCTGTTCTTCCTGTTTCAAATTTCAACAACAGTTTGTACATTTTAGCAATTAATGTTTATCATAGGTACACACAGTTGTATTTCAAATTCTTACTTTGCTCCATACAATAAGTCTTTTTATTCCCCCTTTGATTGTTTTCAAATAAGTTCCGGTACTTCAACCATTTATCTTTATTAACCCTTTCTTTTCTACTATATGCTTCTTGAACCGAGATCCATAAAGGTATTTTCAGACACAACTTGGATTTATATCTATTCCATATGGTCAAGATGACGTGTCTAATAAGATTATTTTTAGTGTCCATATTAATTTTATCATAGCATAACTATTCATTTCATCCGAACTTTAGGCTGTCATCTTTTAACTGTAAAAGTTTCTTGTTTCTCAGCAATATCCATTCTTTCATTCAGACAAAACAACAACCAGTGAAGTACAATTTCAAATCCAGGAAAGCCAAGCCTCCTTTCCTTTGCATCTTGTAACACTTTACATTTTAACTTGTGGGTTTTTTTTCTTTGTCACTGTTTAAATGGTGCATCAGTTGCCAAAACTAGTATGTCTGAAATAAATTCATTTTTATCACAGAAATTCCTTCCAACGGTAACAATTTTAATTTATTCTATCTTAATATATCTTTTTCACACAATGTCTTAAGACTATTATTTTGAAATAACATACAATTCATATTCAGCATAGTAATAACCAAGTATTTTACTTTTTTCCTCAAATCTTAAAACCAGTTTTCTCCATCAGTTCTAGTTGATCTTCTAATTTCATATTTTTGTGAATTATCTGATTATTAATCTTGAAACCTGCTAATGTACCAAACCCCCTTAATTTTTCCATTGCCAGTCCATCGAATGGATCTTATTAAAAATAATCTGCAAATGTCTTCAATGAATATGTTCTTTTTTAATCTTAACTCCCATAATTCACTGTCTTACGTCTCTATTCAATACCTCACAAACCAAACTGAGGAAAAGTGCAGACAGCGGACATCCTGCCCTTGCCCCCTTTTGAATCTAGCATTGTTTTATTAGTTTTCTATTAACAATTATTTCTGCTTTTTGAGACATATAAATTGACTTTATCCACCTAGCAACATTATTTCCAAGGTTCATATTATCCAGAATTCTAAACAAACAAACAAAATCCAATTCAAATTGCCAAACGCCTTCACTGCATCTATCAATGCAGATTACTTTTCATTATGTTGCTCCAACTATTGCAGAATATTAACATTTCTAACATTATCTTGTAATTGCCCTTTATGTAAAAACCTGTATTGATCTTCATTAATAAAATCCTGTAAAATTATTTTTCCCCTTTCAACCAAAACAGTTTGTAATCATTATTCAATAAAGAAATTGGCTGATAATTTCTTGTACCTCATCAGGTAACATTATAATCTCTTTCCAGCTATTAGGAATCTTTCCATTCTGCAAAATAATATTTCTTGACTTTTGTATAAGGTCCCAATCCCAATTCAGGAAATCAACAGAGACTAGCCAATCTTTTCTCTGATATCCTCTCCATGTTCTTCTAGAATTGTTCTAAATCTTAAGCAATTTTTTTTTCTAAGTTCCAATAATGCCAAGCTGTCCAAATCCTTCTCCAACTCTCTTTATAACTTCTATCCTACTTCCCCAAACTTCCACTTTGTCAATAATTTGTTTGAAATCTGTAGCCAGTGACCCTATAGATTTTTCAATTTTCTTAACTTCTGATCTTTTTTCATCCATGCAAATCTTTCTTCCTTTAATTTTTTACGAAATTGTTCAAACAATTTCTGCAATAAATCTGACGAAATACCCTTATCTGTAAGTTGTTCCAATGAACCCCCCCATGTCTTTCTCCCAATTTGACAGTTTTCCTTGTGGTTGCCATGGTAAGAAAGTAAAAGTATGTTAATTACTACAGAGAAAGTAAAAGGCATGCTTTTTTCTTTTTTGTTCTCCCTATATTTAACACTTTAGTCCCAATTGTCTCTCCATATTCAGTCATACAGTCCAGTTCATATTACTCTTATCTCCTTGTTTTGTAAAATCCATTCATTATTACTGTCCTTAAAAATAAACCGTCAATAATTCCATAAAGATCCAATTTGTTAGTCTAATTAATGTTTCTATTTTCAAAGGCAGTTTCATCAGAAAAAATAGTTTTTACTTTTAAAAAAAAACACATTATCACCCTTGTCCGTGTAAAACTTTCTTATATCACAATCTTGTTAAGGGTTTTGCTTTTTAAATTAAAATCCTCTAAGATAGCAGGGTTTTATTTTTCTCTTCTTAAATTTCAAAAAGAAGGCACTCACAAGAGTCTTTGATCTTCAATGCTATTTGGAATATCTCTCTTATGTTGTAAAGCAATTAAATTGTATAGTGATTAAGAAGGTGAGGCTTTTGCAAGGTCAAAAGACTATAAAGGCGGCAATTTAGGGCACATTGTAAATCCCTTAACTCCCAAGCCGCTTGACTCAAGATTGACCATAAGAAACGAATGTCCTGCAGCCTCCTTGAGAGACGCAGCTCTTCCAGAGCTTGTGTGGGTGATTCCCTAATTTCTCTTTCCTCTGGAGAACCATCTCCTGCCTGGCAATTCCACTCCTGGGCTGTCTCTGCTTGCACAGACGCTCGTAAGACATCTAACCAGCTGTAACACTCACCCAGAAGCCCCTACTAGCTCTCATCTCTACTAGTTCTCATGCCGTATATTCACTGCGTAGATTTAGCAGATTACGAGGACAATAAGCATCTTTGCCTCACTCCCTTTCATATTCTAAAGCGTTCTGGTTTTGTCCAGATTAAATTTTTATGAAGGCTTCTTGTTCACTGTTAAGATTCCCTAGGAGAACAATCAGGTGTTCTGTCACGGTTACCAACCTTACCATACATGCTAGCGTGATTCAAACAGTTCAAGTGCCGCAACAACCAGGGGCAGGGGAAGTATGTCTAAACAAGATGACCAAGATGATGGTCAAAGTAACACAGTTAAAGCCTCCCTATTCTGGGGGCATGCAGTATGATTGTGCTACAAAAGTAGTGGTGCTTTAATTGTAATGTTGTAACCACCATCTTGTCTTTGACCCGTCCCTGCAGATGCTGTTTGTCAAAGGCCTTTCAATAAAGCTAAGATAAACCTCCTCTTTGTGATGCCTTCATTTCTGATCTCATGCCCCTCTGCCTTTTCCAAAAGTTTGGTTTTTCCCCTGATGTTATTTCTGCATGGTTCTACTCTTCTTTGTAAATCCTAAGCAACATTCCACTTACAAGCATGGCCAAAATTAAATAAATGGAATTATGTCAAAAAAAGCCTAGATTATTACGCATCTTTGTTCGCATTTGTTGTTAAGATCATCTTTATTGTCATTTTTTCTTTGGGCACTCTGGCACACATTAAAAATGAAATTCTATTGCCTGCTCTCTGTAAGTGTTATATAGATGTTACTCTACAGGCTTAAATATTTAAATATTTTCATATCTCATCTATTCTGGATGCTTCCATATTTGACAGCTGCTCTGATTCCTCACTTTTTATTAGGGATGGTTCCAAAATCTTTCATCTTTCCTTCATCTTATAATTCTGTTCATAATGGGCTTCTTTACATCTTCTTTTAAAATAATTTGCCTCAATTAGATCTCTTCCATAATTACTCTTTTAAGTATTCCTTACATAGATGTTAAGTTTTCCTAGGATTCTTCTGATCTTCTTAAAAAGATATTTCACTTTTTCTATCATTACATTCCTCTGCGTGTTAACATTCTTGGTGAAGATGTCTTAAGCCTTTGTTGCTCGATATTGGGAGTTTGAAGTCAGCCATTGTCCAGAGCTTTGTTTTCCCCTCACTGTCATGCTGGCTTGTTCTGCCAGTCACTAAGATGTTTTTTCTTTTTAAAATGTTGGTTTGATTTGGTAGTATGTACAGTGTTTCTTATCTTTCCCATAGCCTTTCAGTTGCTTTTTCACATATGTTAACCATATGGAATCTTATTTCTAACATTGATCTTATGTTCTGATTTGCGTATTTTCTAGGTCATACATTAATGGCACATCTGCTGTCTGTAATACTCTAAGTTTAACCTAGATACTCAACACCAATAATTAATGGTTTGTCAATAATCTGCCTCCAAAGTATTTGGCTGACTGGATTGTACTTCTTCATCTTTTGCATCCTATTATGCAATTGATTTGGTCCACTGTTGTCAATTCAATGAAGTTTGCATGTAAAAGCCCTGTTTATATTCCTCAAAGCAATATAAGCATTAATGACAATAAGCAAAAAAAGTCGCTTCTCAAACCCCTATTAATCTATCTTCTATGTATTGTGCTTTATATAATTTTATACAAAAATTGTACTGTATGCAGAATTCTTTGATAGTTTCCTCCACTGCCTCTGCAGTACTATAGGTACATACATTTACTGATGCTTACCAGACATCTAATATTCTTGATACCAGTAGATGTGCTGTATATCCTATTGGTTTCTAGCCTAGCATGTATTTAGCAATATCCTTTTAGAATAGACGTTGTTTTGTAGCCCTTCCACTGCGACTTTATCCCTTCAAAAGGCTTCGTGATCTAAACAGTATATCCTCTGGCACCAGAGGAAGAAAGCAAAACAGCAGTTTCTCATTGTTGCACTTTAACCATTGACCCCAATACTCCCGCTACATGATTCCAGAGGACTGGATACTATTTAGAGCATTGGAACAATGATGTTGGGGAGCGCAGGTGAAGAAAGAACTGGTGACTGTTGAAAAACTTTTGGATTCTGATTCTTCCACAAATGGGGGGGGGAAAAAACCCCAGTAAGAGTGGATTATCCAATATAAAGAATTGATCAGGAGCCAGCCCTGCTAAAATTAAATGCACAGAATAATTCTGGGGTGTGGGAGATCTTGCTTGTGGCTTATTTTTAACAATTTACTTCAGCAGTTTCCATCTTGATATTGTACCATCAGTTGTTCCGTAACAGTATGACCTTCAAATTACACTGTGGTCAGAAGGTAATAAAAAATCGTGGTTTTGATAGAGCTTATCTACAAAAATGTAAAAAAAAAAATAGTGGGTCATTGTTGACAATTTAAAGAGTGGATACAAAAACAGCTTTGACTTAAGAGCTGCAATTATCATCAAATGACAATTCCCAGAATTTGAGCTAGCTGTTCAGTATAGTTGGTATTTTATGAATTGCCTGATCCATCTTTTTCAGGCTTGCATACTGAAGATGAGATGTTCCTCATCTTCAGTGCTTGCATACTGTAAAAGGAAATTAGCATCACTTCTAAAAATTGTCTAGATTCAGAAATTGTGCTTTTGGCCTGTGACATGTTGCAGTTGAGATCCCTCCACAAGATTAGGTTTTTAGGAGTTACCTAGATAGGTATTTGGGGGGGGGGGAAAGGTTTCATTTAAAAACCTTCAATTAAAAACCAAGCGATCCCTTATCAAGAGTCATGGATTTTCTGAAGAGCATCAGAAGTGATTCCTGGAGCTTTCAACCACAGGGCTCCTACTTGGCGCAAGGCTGCCTTTCCCTTTGCCATTTAAACTGTATTCTTTTGCTTGTTCTCACCAGTCCCGAACTCATCCAAGTGGCCGATTCTTTCAGAATCCCCCATCAGCCACTTTTGCCTGCGGAACAGAGGCCAGCCTTGTCAAGGGGCTGCTAAATGAAGTTCACTGGCAGAGTGTGAGAAAATTCTCAGCAGCTATTCAAGACCATGGACCAGGTGCACCCACTTCCCCAGCACCAAGGAGCTGCTACCGCTTCATCTCGAGCTGCCAAAAAAATTGTTTACTCTTTGGTTAGCAAAACAACATTGTTTACTTTATGGGGGGAAAAAACAGCGAAGGCACAAAGTGTTTCAAACACACCAAGGGCTTCACAAACCTTCTAGTGTCCTACAACACTGAAAGCATTAAAAGGCAAAAAAAAAGAATGCCTGCCTGCAAATCTGTGTGTACACACGCAGAGAGAAGGGAGGCCCGATACAAAACAAGGTTCTTCTCTTTGGCACCAGTGTTCCGGGACACACTAAATGTAAGAAAGGGAAAAAACAGAAGCTTAAAGGGAGAGCAGCATTTCTTTATTTATCGCTTGGGTCTACAATAGCTACCTTTGTACAAGAGCAACCCCGCTGCCTCATCAAGACGTGCCTGCTTTCTGATCAAGAAAAGCCCATCTGCATCCAGTATACTAGAGATTGTTTTAAAAGATAAAAGTTTCGTTCTTTTGTGACTATTCCTCATGTATTGATGCCAAAGTTATTGTCACTTTAGGTGCTCTGCTAAATAATTAAAAAGTCAACTACGAGTTGCCTGAGGGAAGGTTTAAAATGTGCCTTGGGGTTTTAAAGAGAGTCATGCCTCTTAGGGACCCGTCCCTTCATGGCTGCTGGCATTTCCAGTTCAGCTCCTTTTTAGCCTTACAGACTGGCTCCTCTGGTGGACTGTGTGTGGTCCAAACTGCTGCTAAAACGAGGCCACTCCAACCTCTCTACCTTTGTGACCAGCTCACAACTGCTGAAGAATTAATTCAATATTTTATGTATAGTTTCATCTGAGAAAATTGGAGATATGGTCATTATTCTTTCTTCAAGGCTCCAAAAGTGCGAACATTTGTCAACTAAATCTGCCTACAAGGAAATGAAAGACTTGACAGGTTTCTGCACAATTAAGAGATTTTTGAATGTTCTGCTTCCTCTCTTCTCTGATCCTCAAGTCAGTTTCATGGATGCATGAAAGCATCTCCTGTGATCCCTAGGGAAAGTTGACTCTCGAACAGATTGCTCTAGAATAGTGATGGCGAACCTTTTTGGCACAGAGTACCCAAACCAGAACATGGGTGCATGTGCGTGCATGTGCATGTGCAAGCGCTGGAGCACCAGAAACCCGAAGACCAACTGGCCGGTGCGTACATGCCTGTTTTTTGGCCGTTTTCAGGCCATTTTCTGGGGTAGTTTTTCAGGCCAAAAACAGCCTGGAAAATGGCCCGGAAAAAGCCCTGGAAAACAGCCCAGTTTTTGGTCGTTTTCCGGTGCCCCGGAGCCCACAAAGACTAGCTGGCCGGCACGCATGTGCGCACCAGAAACCAGAAGAGCAGCTGGTGACGGCGCACGTGCCCACAGAAAGGGATCTGCATGCCACCTCTGGCACTTGTGCCATAGGTTCGCCATCACGGCTCTAAAACATAAAAGATTAGTCAATTCTTATTTCTGAAATTGTTTGTGCCACTCTTGATTCAATTACATTTTGCTCTTCTTCTTGTTTGGTACAAGATGAGTTTCTAAACTGCTGCCTGTTTCCAAGTTTGTTTTATTATAGATCTCAAGTAGGTTACCCAGAAGTCACATGAACTCCATCCTGATATTTTTCGGCAGATTGCCTCCTGATTTGCCACCGACATTATGTAACAGCATAGGCTGGGATCACATGTCTGTCCCCTGCTTATGCTATGGTCTCCACCACAGATTTTCAATAAAAGACTGAATTAAATTTAGAAATTTGCAGACCAGAGGGTGAATAAATGATGCAGAGGAAATAATCTTTATGAGAGAAAAATGTGATTTTTATTCCAGTTACATCCCCAGTTACTTTGGCCACACTCATTTTTTCACAATACATTCTGTGAACTGCAAAAAAGATTATGCACTAGTAAGTTAGAGATGTGTTATGGGAGAAAAAGGACAACAAATTAAGTTTTTATGTACATCTTTTTAAACTTAAGCTTTGTGAGAAACAAAAATCCAGAATTAGTCTTACATTGCACCTTTTTTTTTTTTTGAGGTACACAAATTGATGGTGTACCGGTTGCATATGTACGCCTGCATTTTAAATGTATATAAATAGTTCAGAGCATTGTTAAGAAGAAGAAAAAGACACTGATGTGGCTAATCCACTTGTGCTCTTCTCTTGGTTTCTTTGGAAGCTTTAAGCTGCACAATGTCAAAGTCAAGATATCAGGATTATACCTACATCTTGACCCCTTACAGATTTACTTTCTTCTTTTGACCATGATGAAATGAGACAGCTCTTTAGATTTGCCACATTGGGTGATGGATGGGCCTCAAGGGGCTCCAAAGGGACTTTGGCTTCCCCCCTGAAAATCTGTTGGGCCCTTCAGGCAAGGCTTTGGTTGCAGCCTGGAATAGGTGAGACCTTGAACCAGGTTGCTCTTGTGCTGCATTTCTCTATGTGCCAATCCCATGGTGTACCTTGATTTCCTGAGGAAGTACGAGAAGCAATTCCCGAAGTGACTTTGGAAAAAGACAAAACGAATCCAACTAAGCACAGGTCGACATTGTGACAACAATCAGCATTTGCTGATAGCTGACCAGTGGCCCTGCTTAGAGTGACCTGTACCTTGTTTGGAAGGCCAGCAGGCCACAGGCAAAGTTTCTCAATATCTTATCACTTACAATATTGAATTCCTTGACAAGAAACTAAGGGAAGGCAAAATCATTTGGATTTGCCTGAATAATTTGTTCCACCTTCTCCAGTTTGATGCCCTTCAGAGCTATTGCAATATCTCTTATAAATTAAGGAAGCTTGGGGAAAGCTTAATTAAAATTAGTTTTCTTATGGCCTTTCATAACTGGCTAGTTTCTGCTGCCCTCTGTCTTTAAATAGAACAAAGCTTGTTGAACCAAACCGCACCATCGGTGAGTGCGAGACGGAGAACATCAAATTCCATTCAGTGCATAAATAAGGTGCATATATGGTGCAAGATATTTTCAGAATAGCTAATCAAATGATAAAAATGAACACGCATTTATAATAGTTTATCTATACAATAGCTACTATGACTTTGATTCTGATGGCCATCTCAGCTAATAAGAGTGTACCTAGGTAGATGCAGTATTTTCTATTATAAAACTGAATAAATGCAATTTAATATATGAATTAATTTTATAGATTCAAAAGTGCTACAGTTTTATTTATGTTGATACAGATAGGTTATATGTTTTATAGTATAACTGCATTTCCATATATAGTACATTTACTCAAAAGTAACTTCCTTTCTTCTAAGTAAATTGGTATAAGATTACAGCCTCAATGCAACACAGAGTTTAATTCAGTACTGCAAAGAGAGCAATCCTACAGTAAAAACAAAATCTACAGGACAGCTATGTTATTTTGTGCATTGCACACATTTGCACGGTAAAATTGGGAATTCTGACCCACCTACTATTTTTATATTTGCTGATAAAATGTTTTTAAAAGTTGATCTTATTTGCAGTACATGATTTCATATCATTTTCATGCAGTTCATAAAAATATTATTTAAATTATTCTTATTAAGTTTAACCTAGGAACTAGTTTCACTTGGAAACTAAATCTACATATATTTGCATAGAACTAGCAGACTGATATGGAAGAAACATAACATTAAATTCAGCCTAAACAGATCACAGTAGAAACCTATGAGAAAGGAAACAGGAAATGTCTCTCTTCTAAAATGATGTGTTTTTCCTTCTCTTGTTAATTTTATAAATTCTAATTATTTACGTCTCTCAGAATAACAATGTTTTAAATAAACTGACTTAATCAAACAGGTTGCATTCAAAACTGAAATCTTAATCTTATATTCCCAATAATATTTGCTTTACCATATTAAAATAAATTTCAAGAAACTAATGCACACCATTGTTTGTAGACTAAAGCCAAAAGAAATATGGAATACAGGATTCTCATTATTACTTTACTTTGTAGTAACTTCTCAAAGCACCCTGGAAATTTTGAAGCCATTTGATAATTGGGGTAGCAAAACTATCAAATAATTTTATTTCAACTTGCTCTTCACTCTTACGAAGACTATTTCTTCTAAGGTGGTATCCGCAATCTATTAGAACAATTTTATCTGCATATGCATACGTAAATTCAAACTATTCACTTTCTATCATCAATTTCATTCTTGACTTTTAAAAAATTAGAAGTTTGTTGAAATTTTTAAAAAGGATGTTGAGAACTAGCTTTATGTTATTTGGCAAACTGGAAAGGAAGCATTAAAAGAAACATTAAAAGTGAGGTTTGGGGTTTCAACCTGGAAAATTTTTGAGAGAAATCTATATATCTTGTTTAATATTCAAACTACAATTCCTTATAGGAGCTCCATTTACTTTATTCCACTAAGTGAATATAATTGTCCTTAATACAAACTACTGAAACAAATTGAGCTCACAAAGATATTCTCAAATTCAAAAAAATAAAATCCAATAATTGTTGTGTTTCAGGAAAAATGCTATGGTTCCCAAATAACTGCAATTTAAAGTAAGATACTATGGTGAAAGAAAAAAGATGCAATGGTGATAAGAAACCCAAAACCCATATTGCACTATTTCAATATGAGAAAGATGATTATGGAGAGCAACGTTACTATACACTATACAGTCAAACATTGTTTGTGATATACAATTAAGGTCATCCATTCAATATAAAAATTATGACTGACATATTTAAAATTATGGGCACAGCTGAAGTAGAATTGTAGAGATTATAGCAAAAAATATTACATTTTCAAATTTGCCCATCATGACAACAATGTGTTTTAGTCTCACTGTGTCTACATAGAAAGAATGAAGTAAGAACAATATTTGGCTGGGAACTTTTATAATGAACTAACGCATCTGAGAGTGAATTCCCAGGTCTGGCAGCAAGTATAAAAGAATGCTAGCGTTAATTGTTGTTGCTACTGTTTTGTGTGTTTGTGTGTGTGTCAGTAATCACTATTAGAAAACAGGGAGGAAAATTAAACTAGAAAAATGAGGCATAAGTGTACTGTTGCAATAGGAGCTAAAGGCTAGTAGCTTTTTTTTGTTCAATCCTGGATACAATTGTTGTAAGTTTTATTTTAATTAAATTGTCAGATCAACATTTCAAAAGCACAACAGACTTCTAAAGAGAAATGTCTGAATTTTTATGAAACTCAAATGGATATTAGGATTATGTTAATGGAGCTAAAATGTTCTAGAATAAGAAACAAACCTTTAAAATAAAGAAAGTCCTTTATAAACTAAAAAATCTGACAGGCCACATTGCACAAATATTTACGGTCTTGTCCTTGTTTCACCTTTTCAGTGGAAAAGAATATGATTTTTCTATATTTATCCAATGATGTATGAATCAGCTTTGGCAAATTTCAAGAAAAAAAATTGTTTACCCACAATTCAGAGAGATAAGATTTATAAATTGTTGCAAGATCTATTTTTCTTCTGTAATAAAATTTTCACAATTGCAGAGACTGAAAACATAACAAAAATGTTTCTAAAGTAAATATTTATTTTTCATTGTTAAAATACAGAGCTGTTATCCTTTGAACATGCTTTAATTCTTAAATACTATTTAGCCCGACTAGATATTTTATCCTCCATAATTACGTTTCCTTATCAACTCTAGCCCACATTTTTTAAATTATAGCAATCTGCACTAAAATTTATCATCACAATTTCCAGGTTTCTTATTTTGATTTATATATACATAAGCAAATATATTAAAACACTATAGTTTTAAATGTTTTTTTAAAAAAAGGAGTTTACTAAATTGTATGAACAACTGTACTTTAAAATATTTTTTAAAAATGAGTTTCAATTAAAGCTAAAGCATGCATTAAAATTAGGTACAATTAAAAAATTTTAGAAGGTTTTTCAAAGCATGGCACTATTGTACATAATAGGAAGAAGCTAATATAAAAGCAAATCAATGTAAGGGTTTAAACTGTTACCAATTTTTGAGACTAAATACTGGGATGCATATGGATATAATACAGTTGTGTTATTTTTTACCATAAACAGAAACATATTGACTATATGGATATACTACAAAAATGAAATATCTCATTTATCAGTAACAGAAGAACATGAATTTTTAAAAATGCATATGACCAAAAAAAAATAAAAAAAATTACAATATTCCAATGAACAACAGCTAAAAATGTAGTAATTAATTCTGTGCAGGACATATGGATCAAAAAGATGATAAATAAGAAGAAATGTATCCCGATAAATCGGAAAATTTGTTGAGCTATGTCTGATATTTCCCATATACATCTGGTCCAAAGGAGCAATGCTCAACTCTGTGTAAATTAAGAAAACCCCAGCCTTTATAGCTTTTCCAGGATAAGGAAGACACGGGCAGTTTTGCCTATTTTAAATTTAAATCGGTTTTGTTATTTTTCCCCCCAAAAAAAGCCCCCTACAATATAGTTTCTATTTGGAAAGTAAAACAAATGCCTATATTTAAACAAGATTCCTATTCGTGCTATTTCACGATCGTCTATATTTCATTATGTAACAGTGAACATGAAATGAGGTCTCTTTTAGCTAGGCAGGAATATGCCTTCAACTGTGATGCTTTGCATTGCGCAACTCGATCCTGCAGAACATGTCAACTGTATAACAGTATGTATTTCCCACCCCAAAAAAAAAGATGGGGAAATTACGTGAAGAAACATAAAGCCATAGGCACCTTAGTAGAAAACCTACTGTCACCTTTGCTTTTTCATAGAAATACTGCATTCATTTCATGCATTGCATCAATATCAGTAATAAGGACTTTGAAAAGCTTCAAGATATTCAGCATCAGCTTAAGATGCAAATAAAATGGTAAACCAAAACTTATGTCCTTCAGAATTTAAGCAGCTTTTTATTGCCTATCAAAACTACAAATGTACACATTTTAAAATTCTGCAACGATTTATAAATAAAACAGTCATACCAGGATATTAAAGTACATTTGAGCCCATGCATTATTGTTACCTTACAGAACAATTCTGCTTATGTTAAGACATAAAATGTACTTAGCTGAATATAATGTATAATTTCCTTCAAATGTATTTAGTATTGCATTTAAGAATAAAATAATTGCAAGTATAGATCCCTTGACTGTATGTTAATATTTTCAAACTAACATTCGCATACATTTAATAGAACATGGTTGCTACAAATAATTAAGAGAAGGATCTCAAATTTTATGTTGTGTTAATTTCTTAATTTAGGTTGTTTTAACAGCCTTACAAATGAATCAAATAACTTTTTTTTTTTTGAAGAATGGGTCATTTATAAATCAAGCATATAAATGATTTCATTATTCTGCTTGTAACAAAAAGTTTTAGGATTAAGCTGGTGAAGAATAAAATAATAAGTAACTATTCATCTTTCATTTTTAAAGCTGCAAAGCTCCTGTTACCAGGTCAGGTTTATTCATGGTTCAGTTGTACTTAAACAACAACTTGGTTCTGGGTCTTAGTTCTAAATACTTTGTTTCTATTGCTTGTAATAGCACAAAGGGATATATTTTGGCCAGTTAAATAATTCTAAGATTTTATTTCCTCACTAATGTCTTTTGGGCCTTCAAAAAATATCCTACAATTCTAACATTACTGATTATATGAAAATGAAGAGACTTCATTTTTGTGTCTAATTTTAGTATTTATTTATTTAGCAAAAAGGAAATACGTATGAAAATTTCATTAAAAAAGAATCTGTAGGAAAACTAAGACAAATACATGTCTCTTACATTTTCCTTAAAATTATTATTCTCTTTTGTTGGATGGGGTTCTAACATAAAGCAATAGACACCTTCACCCAATCGCTGTAAAATTTCATTTTCATTTGCATATCTAAAGAAGAAAGCACAGTACCTATAATCAAATTCTGGATATCTTTAATAAGGTGTATGGAAATGCTTTGGTATCATGATTGTAATATTTGTTCTACTGATGTTTTTGGAACATTCAAGTAGAAATACACCTTCTCCACTACTCTCTTTCAAGTCATGTGCTTCCTATTTTCATTTTTCTTACGAAGACACAATGTACATATCTTTTTTTTTTAATTTTCTTTCAACATTACTATGCTCACTATTCTTGCTTACTTACTTCCTGCCCACTTCTGCCCTTTGTATAGTCCTCAACTTACAACAGTTTGTTTAGTGATCATTCAGTTACAACACTGAAAAAAATGACTTATGACCGTTTTTCACACTTAAGACTGTTGCAGCATCCGTATGGTCATCTGATTAAAATTCAGATGCTTGGCAATTGGATCATATTTATGATGGTTGCAGTGTCCCTGGGCCTTGTGATCATCTTTTCTGACCTTCTGTCAAGCAAGGTCAATGGGGAAGCATATTCACTTAATAACCATGTTACTAACTTAGCATCTGCAGTGATTCCCTTAACAAGTGTGGCAAGAAAGATGGTAAAATGGAGCAAAACTCAAGTGAAAGGGCAGAAAGCAAGCAAGAACAGCGAGCATCGTAATGTTGACTACCTGCATTGCAACTGTCTTGCTTAGCAACATAAAATTTGGGCTCAGTTGTGGTTGTAAGTCAAGGATTACCTGTACTGGCATTCTTGATTGGCAATGGAATTTGTACATTTTATGTAATACCTAACACACTGAGTGTAGTACCAAGCATGTAGCATATTAATCAAACTAACATAATATGCATGTCATATGGATTAAAAGGTTGATCAGCGTAGTAGAAGATGATGTACAAGCACCTTCCTTCAATCCTGCATGTCCCAAGTATGTAATGCAGGAGACTTGTATAATGAGGATTTTATTTATGCTGTTCTTCTTCCATAAGGATTGTGTGTGGAGGGGAGAAAAAATAAAATAAATCAGCTTATTGAATATACCACTTTCTCCAAAACACATCTAGTCAGATGCATGACGTGTCTGACATCATGATGCATGGAGCTGTGATGGTGCAGTGGTTAGAACGCAGCATTCTGCTGACAGCCTGGAATTTGATCCCGCCGGGACTCAAGGTTGACTCAGCCTTCCATCCTTCCCAGGACAGTAAAATGAGGACCCAGATTGTTGGGGACAATATCCTGACATTTATAAACCCCTCAGAGTGTGCTGTACTAAGTGCTAGTGCTATTGTTACCGTATAGCAGTGGAGAGAAGGCTGTTCTGTTACAGGTACTCTTAGTTTAGTGACCACAATTGGGGATAGCAAAGTTAGCAAGTGAAACTGTGACTGTGCTTATTACGATCTTTGTTTGTTTGTTTATTTAATTCGTCAAGCATGTATTAGATAACAGATATAAGTATAAACATGATTATGAATACATGAAATGGATATGAATAAAAGGGAATGTTTAGGACAGGGACAATAGGCATGCTGGTGTGCTTATACACATTCCTTAAAGACCTCTTAGGAATGAGGTGAGGTTGACAGTAGACAGTCTAAGGTTAAAGTTTTGGGGGGTTGGGAAAGAAACCACAGTGTCAGGTAGTGCATTCCAGGCATTGACGACTCTGAAGAAAATACTGAAGTCATATTTTCTGCAATCAAGTTTGGAGTAGTTTACCATACGTTTGTATCTATTGTGTGCTTGTGTATTGTTGTGGTTGAAGCTGAAGTATTTATTGAGAAGTAGGACATTGTAGCAGATATTTTTATGTAGTACGCTTAGGTTGGATTGAAGACAGTGAAGTTCTAAATTGTATAAGCCCAAAATGTCAAGTCTGGTGGCATAATGTATTCTGTTACAAGCAGAGGAGTGGAGGACTCCTCGTGAAATATAACTGGACTCGTTCGATTGTATTAATGTCTGATATGCAGTGCGGGTTCCAGACAGATGAACTGTATTCAAGAATTGTATTCAAGATTACTTTGAACGTCTGTCACCATATTCAAAGTTTAGCAATCAAGATCTAATGATTTCTTATGAGAAAATAGGGAGGACCTTAATGCAGGCAACTTTATGGCAGGATTCCAGAAATGTTGTTTATTCTTATAGGGTAACAGTTGAAGAAAACCTGTAAGAGTTGTCTCTGTCCCATCTAATATGAAAGAAAATTTATAGCCCTGCCCTATATCTACATAGCATCACATTGAATAATCAGCTTTCATTGATTTCATGTCGTTCTTTCAGATATTTGTTTTCTTTCCGGGTTAGGGTGTGGCATCAATGAAACATGCTGCATCAGAATAAACCAAAAAATAAACAAGCTTTATAGCAATTTATAAAGCAATTTATACATAAAAAGACATGATTAAAACAAACTAGAATTTATGACTAGAATTGTCTTTTCTGGAACTATTAATAATAGCTTGCCATTCTGTTTCAGTATTCTGCCTTTTCACTAAGTTATAGATATGTCAGCAATATCTTTAGTCAGAACTGCTTTTTAGAGTCTATGAGAATAATTTTAAGGGGTTTTAAGGAGTTTAGTTTAGTTTATTCTGGTGGATAAGCACCTTGTTTGCAAAGAAGCTGAAGTAAAATGTCAACCTAGTGATGTCCAAATATTCACTTCTTTTCATTAAAAGATGAGCAATGTATTGAAAGTTATGTATTTTATATTAATTGTTAATAGATTCAAGTACTCTAATGTTTAAAAAAATACATTGAGATTTTTAAAAATAGATTTAAAAGTCATTTAAATGATAGTTCATTTAAATGATAAAAGAAAAGATGACTTAAATGCTAACATTTCAACAATGTAATGGAACAGTAGACATTAATCAAATGTCAATGACTTGTTCTGGAAGTTCAGTTCTCTGGTTTTATCTAACTAGAATTAAATACTTTCAGAGGGAAGACAGACTAAATAAAAGGATGAAGAGTTCATTCTCCCAAATGATGTTTCTGAATTTGGCAAATCAATTTTAATTAGCATCATAAAGATATCCCGGTTTTTTAAAGTATGGTTTTCATTAGTTTTTCCTCAAGGGAATAAGATGTTATGCTGCACTTTGCTTTATAATGAGCCAGCTCTTGGTTGAGTAGCTTCAGAAAACACATGATGTCCTAAAGCAAAATATATAGAAATCTATTGCTGCTGTCCTAGATATAATTTGTGTGGATAATTGGATTTTGGTTGATTGAAAGATTTATAATGACATAATAAAATAGTTGATTATAAAAGAACCCTTGGTTTGCTACCAAATCAACAAGAAAAGTACAATGTGATACTGATTTTTAAACCTTAATTATCTATTGCATTATGCTTTGGATATTGTTTGTATAGAAATGCATTCTTAGTAAATTCAAATTTTTAGACATTCACATTTTTCCTACCTACCATTTATAAGTTTTAATTACTTAAACCTTTCTTTATGGAATACTACTTTATCCACACCCTTAGTTAAATACAGAATGTTGTTCTTTGCTAGTTAGCATTTGGTGGACCTATCTATCCTGAATAAAGATAAAGGTTCCCCTTGCACATATGTGCTAGTCGTTCCTAACTCTAGGGGGTGGTGCTCATCTCTGTTTCAAAGCTGAAGAGACAGCGCTGTCCAAAGATGTCTCCATGATCATGCGGCCTGCATGACTAAATGCAAAAGGTGCACGGAACACTGTTACCTTCCTACCAAAGGTGGTCTTTATTTTTCTACTTGCATTTTTACATGCTTTCCAACTGCTAGGTTGAACAGAAGCTGGGACAAGTAACAGAAGCTGACTCTGTTATGTGGCACTAGGGATTTGAACTGCCAAACTGCTGACCTTTCTGATCGACATGCTCAGTGTCTTAGCCACTGAACCATTGCATCCCTTTCTATCCTGAATAGCTATACCAATAAATTCTTCATTTATGACCTCATTAAATGGTTTGCAATGCCCTGCTTTTTCCCAACAAATATTATAGATATAATATACTAGTTTGTGAACAGACTAGTTAGTATTAATTTTACATTTATTACATGATATTTTTTATAATATCCTTATTTGTCATCAAGGAGTCAGTTGTTTCAACTGATGGTAGTCTGATTACATATAGATTTCATAAGTTACGATGGATTTATAAATTTATTGTTTGAATATAAAATATTTTTGTCTTACCTATTGAAAATAGTGCTACTGTGTGTGTTTATATTCTTTAATGTAGGAACATTACCAAATTGTTGTTTTTATGTGTGCGTGGGGAGGCTGATCTTTCCCACCTATTATTTCTTTGAATATTAAAAATAGAATGCTGATCTCTTATTTTTTACTTCTATAAAGTCAATGTTGCAAATATCCAGCTGATACAACACTGTAGTCTTCTTGCTTGTCTAAATGCGAGTGAGCATCTGCATTTGAATATATACCATTTCTCAAGCATTGGCTTCAGCATATATATTCACAAGATCGCCAAACTACTCACTGAGAAAAAGATTTTAAATTACAAGCATAATGGTGGGGAAATGGAACAAGCAGATGGGGAAAGAATTAAGTGTATCACTTCTCTAGAAACTCATAAATAGAATTTGTCCAAGAAGTTCAGGGAAATCTGAAGAAAATAAATAGGGATATTTGTGTCAGAATTCTTATTTTCCTCCAGAAGTAAATGTTAAATTTTAAAATCTTCTTTCAATAATTATGATGTAGTATTATTTACTACGTCATAATTTATCTATGAATAAGTATTTCATAGTAAACAATGCTATATTTTATCTACTGTGCTTAGAGCGATGATTAGCAGTTTGATGCAATTATATCTTTTCTCAGTTCATGTCACAATCCCCCATAAATGGATTGCTATGGATGGAAACTAATCAAGGAAGAATCAATCTAGAAATAAGGAGAAGTTTCCCGACAGTGAGAACAATCAATGGAACAGCTTGCCTTCAGAAGTTGTGAATGCTCCTTCACTGGAGATTTTTAAGAAGGGGTTGGACAGCAATTTGTCTGCTTGAGTGTGGGTTGGATTACCAGACTTCCAAGATCTCTTCCAACTCTATTATTTTGTTTAAAATCCCACATTCCTTTGTTTTACAGAAGCAGTTCCAAACTAGATCCTCAACTAACAAACAACAGATGGTTCCATTATCTCCAGAATATGCCCAAATTACCACCTGGAGTAACTATTATTACTAGTATCTTTTTCATGGGCAGTGCCAGTGATATGCTACCCAGCTGGAATCATCAACTGGACTGTGACTGAACTGGAAAAGCTGGACCCAAAAATGCATAAACTCTTGATTATGTACCACACTTTACATCGATGAAGTGACTCCAACAGTCTTTACCTGCCAAGAAGAAAAGGGGGCAGAGGGCTATTGCAAATCCATCAAACTATAGAACAAGAAAAATGAAGTTTGAATGATTATGTGAACAAAAGCACAGAAAGATTGCTGCAGGCTGTGAAAACAGAGAACATTATAAAAACAACAGAAACAAATGCAGAATATAAGGAAAAACAGCTGGATGACAGATTAAATGGATGGAAAACCAAATGCATGGACAGCACTTGAGAAACATTAAAGAAAATGGTATAACAACTTCACATGAATTAAGAGAGGAACCCTCAAGAAAGAAACAGAAAATTTAATACTTGCTGCTCAAGAACAAGCACTATAAACTAATACCATGAAAACAAAGATACAAAAATCCACTGACAAGCCAAACTGCTGATTTTGCAACGACAAAGTTGAAACTGTTTCACACTTAATATGTGAGTGCAGCAAAATCATGCAAACTGATTACAAAGCTAGACATGATCGAGTTGCTAAACTAGTCCACTAGTCATTATGTAAAAAATATGACATACCTGGATCTGAAAAGTAATGGGAGCACAAAGTGGAAAAAGTTATGAGAAATGAGATAGTGAATATCTTGTGGGACTTTCGAATACAGACGGATTGTCATTTGGAATATACAAGATATCACGGTTGTCAAGGCCCGAAGCGTACAGTTTATTGATATTGCTGAACCAGGAGATGCTAGAGTTGAAGAAAAAGAACTGGAAAAAATTATGAAATATTGCGACCTGGCCATAGAAACTACAAGGCTATGGATGAAACATGTAACCGTGATACCCATTGTCATCAGTGCACTTGGTACCATGTCCAAGAATTTTACAAAACACATCAAGAAATTGCAGCTTCCTACAATAACACCAGCAGAACTGCAAAAAAAGTGCTACTCGGAACATCATATATTTTAAGAAGATATTTGGTTGATACCTAGGATGCTGGTAGCAACCTTATCAACCATCAGCACCAGTCAATGGTATTTGTGACCACATTTTTAAATGTTCCGTTGACTGAGTTTCATATTTAATTAATAAAAGAGATAATATCCTACTTATAATAGATCAGTGCTATCCTTGGGTAAAAGCCCTAGTTTAATGAATTAACACATTACATTCCACTTTTCTTTTAACTAACTTCTATTTAGCTTCCCTGGAATCAAATATTTGTGTTTTCTTATTTAATTTAGTTTTTTTTATAGTTCTTCCTTTAAAAAACCACTGATTTTCTTTATTTTCTGTGACATTGTTCTCTCTAAATAGGAAACATGAGATGAAATTTCTAATTATAATTCTTTATGTTACAAGACAATATAGGAATTATCTCCAAATAGAAGAATATAAATATAAATTATAGAAAGAGCTGGCTTAACCAATGGACTTTACCAATGGGCGAAAATGTGACGTGCAGAGGCCAAAAACTATTTTTTTCTTGTTTTCCTCCTGTAAATTTAGGTGCATCCTATAGTATTGTACATCTTATAGTCCAAAAAATATGGTATATGAAATGGTACATGTGGTTAAAGAAATTTTCAAATGTGAGAAAGCCGGTAGATGGAGTGGTGGTGAGAGATTACAAGTAGTTAATGTTTATTAAAAGAAAATGATTATTTATTGTTGTTTTCTGCCTAATCCTTTGCATATCCTGAGCCCATTAAGGGTGATTACTGCCACCTCCATTTACATGGAATTGCATGCCCGTCGCTGGTTGGCTAACTAGCGACGGG
>JANHFT010009546.1:22594-33899 GCA_032467955.1 Pseudoxenodon macrops
ATAAAGGGGAAAAAAGGGAATTAAAATAGGAATAATTTTAGAGGTGAAAAAGAGTAAAAGATAAATATTAAAATGATAAGCAATGTGATAAAAATACTCGAAGGTTCAGAAATGAAAGTATGATAATAGAAGTAATGTGTTAAAATCAAAATGAAAAGGAATTATAATTAGTAAAAAAAATGTTATGATTATGTGTATGGATTTGCTATCCCAGAAAACAAACATTCATGACATGAGATGTATAAAGATGAAAAAATAAATAAAATACTTATTCAAAAAAAAGGCAAAAGAAATAGAATTATTCAACCCAAGGTTTGGAAAAAGAGCAAAATTTTAAAGGTTCTGAGATCCTAAGAAAAAAATATTCAGATCTCAATCTGTCTATACCTACAAAGATCAGCAGTATGCAAGCTATGATATTCTCTGTGACAGTCTACAGAAGTGAAAGTTGGATTTTAAAGAAACAAGATTGGAACAGTATTGATGCTTTGGTATTGGAGAAGGACCTCTATTTCTTCCTCTCTCTTTCCACCTTATATTTCTTCCTGATTGTTAGTTTGTGTAAGTTTTTATTTAGACATTTTGTAAAAAAATATTAATAAAATTATTATACTCAGAGAAGCCTCCCGAGAATACTGTGGGCAGTCAACAAAGAAAACCACAGGATCATTGAACAAATTAACAAAGAGTTTTTTATTCAAGTCACAAATAACCAGGCTCAAAGTATCTAATTTGGATGCTAAAGACCTAGCTCTCTGGAGAAGGGAAAAGAAGAAAACAGCTGATTGCAAGGGGGATAGATTCAGCTAGAATGGTAAAGAATAAACTGTTGGAAGACCTGAAATATCAGATTAGGGAGAGATTGTCATAGAGAAAATATATGTATGAGTCAACAGTAACTTTTTTATTTATTTTTTAAAGCATTTATTAGATAACAGATATAAGTATAAACATGATTATGAATACATGAAATGGATATGAATAAAAGGGAATATTAGGACAGGAACGGTAGGCATGCTAGTGCGCTTATGCACACACCTTAAAGACCTCTTAGGAATGGGGTGAGGTCGATAGTAGACATTCTAAGATTAAAGTTTTGGGGGTTTGGGGAAGAAACCACAGTGCCAGGTAGTGCATTCCAGGCATTGACAATTCTGTTACTGAAGTCATATTTTCTGCAAAAGTTCAGCTCTCCTTTGCTTTTCAGACCTGCAAAGGTCATAAATGCGAGCTTTGGTCATAAAGTTACTTTTTAATCACTGTCATAACTGCAAACAGTCACTAAATGAGACAGTTCCTAAACAAAGGACTACCAGCATTGTGAAAAGTGAAGGTTGGCAAGTTCTCTAGATCTGTGATTCAATGACAGAATACTTGTGGGGATGCTAGGGATGGCAGACAAGCAAGGGAAAGAAAACATAGGACTTTGTTTTTAATGCATGACATCAGCTGCAAGGATATTATATGTACAAAGATAGAAAGAGGAACATCTTTTTTATTGTTTTAAAATGTTTTTAGTATTTTATTTGTAATTGTATTTTTTGAATTGTAAGCCAACCAGAATCATTGAGCGAGATGGCCAGCTATAGAAACTGAACAAATAAACAAAAGAACAAACAAACCAATGAATGAATGAAATACCCATAGTGGAAAAATAAATCTTAAAACTAATGGAACTGGCTGGGATTATCAAAGGGATCCCTTTAATTAGAGAGTGTAACTTGGCTAAATTTCTTGAGGCTTGGAAAACCATTGTTATTTTTCCTATAAGAAAAGGAGAATAATGAATGTTTGACTCAGATTGAGAATTAGATCTGATTTGGTTAAAGAACTATCGTGAATTTGTAAGTATATGGTTATGATTAATATACAGTTGATAAATCATATATTTATATATAGTTTATATGTGCATTAGATGAAATTTAAATTAAGAATGTATGAATATTATTTATTATTAATCTTGATTATTTGTATTTTAAAGGTTTTAAAATATTTATGTTATTCATTTAAACTTAGAGGAGTTTGTTGTATTTTATTGTCTCTGTATTGAAGAAAGCCAGAGGTTACTTTTTTATATATATCTGCTTTAATATATGTATTTTGGTCACTCTTTAACTTTATCCTTTTATCTCCTTCCCTTTTTCCTTTAATGTTTGTATTTTATTGTGTTTTATATTCACACACACACACACACACACACACGTGCAGATAGATAAAATAGACAGACAGACCGATAATCTAAAGCAAAGACAAAGGCCCTAAACTCACCTAAGGTACTTTTCCCCCAAGCACTCTTAAATTGGCTAATTCAACATACTGCCCTAGCTTTTTCTTCTTCTATGGAAGTACCAAAAATAATGTCCACAGAGAACAGAATTAAACAACAACAGAGTTTCTGTAATTGAATATTTAAGAAAAGATAGGAAAATATTTACACAAGACTGCTTTGCAATATTTTTATTTTTTGAGACATCACATAAAATGATGAAAAATGCAGGTTATGCAAGCAAGTAGTATCACTATAAGAACCAAGTGTCCTCATTTTCAGTAATTTATCTTTTTAATATATACCTTGTTGTAATTCCATCACCACATTTCAGCCTTTCCCACTAAATATTTAAAGTAAAATGAGGTCCACAGTAAATTTTATGAAGGAGCATTTTATCCTCATTCATTAATGAAGATAATTATAAGCTGTCACTTAACTTCTTGTATATTTCATAAACACAGAACCTGTTCATTCTCCTCCAGTCTAAACATATATGGTATATGCATCTACAGATAATCAGCATAATTTCCCCTCATACCTTCTGTACACTTTGAACTAAGAGTCCAAGTTTTCTATATGAAATCAGACTGCCATCTATGGGTGTAAGTTAAGACTTAGCAAACAAACTACCACAAGGCCATTTTTTCATACTCAAATTAGAGGATTTATAATAGGCCACGATTTTCAAATTTATTTGGATATAAACAGCATTAAATGTGCTGGGTTGCTCCACCAACTACAGAAATTCAAACGTTTAGTTTATTATTTCCACTTGCATGCTGGAAATAGGAAAAATAATAAACCCAAAAATGTGGTAGGACCATTTAGATTTTGCTTTCCGCAAATAAGCAAGATATAGATAACAGCAGTATTCAAAAAGTTAGATGGATATTTATTAAGAATTGTTCATATGTTAGCATTACATAACCATAACTGTACTTATGCAGTAAACACATTTCCATGCATCAGAAATATTCCTGTCAATATATAACAATAATGTTGTTATTATTATTGTTATATTCTGACAGGAATATAGAGTATGCCTTTGCATATTAAAGGTAAGGAATTGCTTTCATCTTGAGTTTTTGATATAAAATCAAAAACTAAATGGAGATAAAAGAGGCACACAAGAAAGCAAGTTGTATAAAGTGTCACACTATCACTATTAACAAAAAGAAAGTCAACAAATAGTTAAATAAAATACAATTTTAGCTTTACACCACTTTAAAGGATGATTGTGATATACTTTGATAACCAATTGCTTTCTAAATGATCCGAGAACAACAACATGTAGCTGGATTTCTTAAAAAACTGCACTGCAGTAAACTGCCTAGATTATGCAATGGGCACTACTAGACGATTTAAAAACTAAAATGGTGAAAATATCTGTAAAACAATTTGTATATAAATTAAACTTGTTAATTGAACTTTATGGAAAAATTATAGCAATTTTTAAGTATAATGGTATATATTTTTGGGTAATGAAGAATTCCATTCAGCATTATAGCCAGTCTCAAGTACAACTACCAAATCTGTGTTGAAAAATATAGGCTATAGAAAAGTTGGTTTTAATCAGTTTCTCCTTCAATCTGTATTGACTCAGTTCTCTTATTTAAAAGTCTCACAAGAGCCATGTATTCAATTTAGCTACATTTTTCAGCTACCATATAATTTTTAGATGCATTCTGAATCTCTCTCAGTTCTAATATTTAGGTTTGGATCTGTCCTCTGCACTTCATATTATAGATTTTGTTTATTTGGTAAATTATCAACTTTACAAAAGGGGAAACTATCCTTAGCCACTATGGTTGTTATGTCAATGTAGCATATGCCCTCTTAGTCACCAGCACTTTGTGGCAACACTTGTGCAAAACACAGAACAATCCATTTGCTGGATGTCTGATCTGAATCTCCAATAGAGAGAAGTATTTTTGGGAAAGGACAAGAAAAAACATTTTAGAAATTTTCCCAAAAAAGGAGATAATATGTAAACTAAAAATTTACTAACAGAAAAAAATAAACATGAAGTGTCTGTATTATATAGGAAAGGAGGTTTAGAGAAGAATGAGAACAATTTGGCTTCATCATAAAATTAATATTAATCTCCAACCTTAGATATTTCCTTTTGAAGAATGATACAAACATTAAAAGAGAGATGCTGTAATTACAAAACCAATTCATTAATCATTTTGTATCCAAGATTTAAAAATAAATGTAAACATTTTAGAAAATATTTTGTGGTCAGGATTGTTCATATTTTAATTAAGGAGAAAAAGGGATCTCTTCCTTTCCCCAAACTACAGTATGAAGGCACCCAAATTACATCATTGACAATGTTTCAACTGCCGCATAGCTAGCTTCTAGATTAACCAGACTGTTACTTTCAAATGCAAAGAAGTTCTAATCTAATGAAATCTGTTCCATAACACATAAGCTGATTCTATATATTGCAACGGAGCATACTTATGTAATTGCTAGTATAACATATATATGATAATGCATTTTATTGGAAGACAAGATAGCCTCATAATTTGTTAGGATAACATCTATATGCTTCTTCACATTCTATAGAACAATTAATAAACTAAAATAATTAACATAAAACGGATACATTTCAGAAACCCTCTGCTTTGTTTTAAAGCAACTATTGGAAATTATATAATTGTTATAAAACAATTATTGAAAATTTAGCAAAGTATTCATTGATAGTAACTATAGGTGTGTTGTGTAAATGAAAGGTGATCTGGTACCTCTGAATCAATACAAAGTCTATTAAAAAGTATCTAAAATAATTATTTCAAGAGGATATAGATAATGATTCAGACCTCCAATTCCATCAGTAAAGAATGTTAGCTTTCCATTCAATGGTATTGGAATTGCTATATTTTGTATATGATAGAGGTAAAATTTAAAATTACTTTATTAAATATATCAAATGTATATTATATTTTCTAATGACTAGATTTAAAAGATAATACACATGAATATTTGTATACAACTAGGTATGATTTTATTAGGGTGCAAGAGATAATTTACCTCTTTGCAATAAGATTCTTTCACAACACATGCAATGTTAGCAAAGTCAAATTGCATATCATTTTTGTAAGTTGCATAAAAAGAACATGTATATAACTATATAATCATGCATAGACCCATATTCTAGAATATATGTTTCTAATATTTATAGTCTAATAATGTAATAAAGATAAATGACATCTAAAGATTTGTGGATTTTCTCCATCCCAGTTTTTTTTCCTTTTAGAACTATAAAACAAGGGATAGATGTATGTTTTTAAAAATGTCTGTAAACTGATGACATTTATTGTAGAAATGTGAATCTGTCTGAAAGTGTATATTGCCATTTTTAATTAAGGGAAACTTCTGCAGTGGTCTAACCTGGGTATTTCCTGTATAGCAGGACTGATTCACAATAATAAAATCTGTGCCTTGGTATGCATCTTCTGTTTTACTGCCAGCCTTACTGCAACATTTTGTTGATCTGAAATAAAAAAAAAATTGTAAGAGGCCAAATGGATGCTGAAGGGTGTGTGGCGTTTCTTATATTTATGGCCTATATTTGAAAATTCTTCCTTGTGTCCTGGGAAAAGCTGACATCTTTTCCCTTTATATAACTATCTTCGTTGCATAACATCCAGTATGCAAAAAACACAGCTCCTCTAATTCTATACCAGTCTCTATCATCAGTATAGTCTGGACTGAGGTTGAGGAAATTGTACTTATCACTTTACCATATAAATTGTTCCTTATTTCAGTACCTATTTCAGAGAGATTTCAAAATGGAAAATGAGGTGTGCGCCCCACAATTTAGAACAGGGCCTTTTTAATAGTGGCACTACAGTTTGAGAATCATCTCTCGGCAACTGTTTCAGACCAACAATCAAGTAAACAATACCCCAATGAAGAAACTGCCAAAGAGCCATCAGTAAACAGCCCAACCAAAGAATCTCTAAGACTGCCCCCCATTCACACAGACAGGCAAGACACCAGAATATAAACTGACAGCAAACAGCACTCCTTACTAGCACTGATGAGGTTACCTAGTTAGGGTAATGAAATGTCTGCAAGAAAACAAGCAAGCTCAGAGAGCACCAAGGACCCCTCACTCTTTGAAATGTCCAGGATATTTTATTTTTGGCAAGCTTTTATCTTTCCATCATCTTAGCTGGCATTTACCCATATTTAAATTGCCTTTAAATTGTATTCTCATTTTTTCAGCATGTAATCCAACGTTCTTCTCTTTTTCTTTTTCTTTTAAATAATGTTTATTACGTTTTTTAATCCAATGTTCTTCTCTTAACCTCATTGGGACGTACTTCCAGGTAGTCATGAATTGAGCTGCATATTTAGTGATTAAAAAAATATATCTATGCATTATTTTGAAGTAGGAAAGCTTTATAGAAAAATACAAAACAAAGTAAGAATTGTGTTATGTAATTTTTAAAAATCTTGTGATGAGAAGGCCTCATCACATTTATGATTTCTTCCAGTGCTCAAAATGCAATTGAAATGCTGGAACAGTCTTTAGGGAAGAAAAAGTGTTATAGAAAATGCACGGAAAGAAATTAAATGGAAATATGAGAATCCAATGTAATTTGATGTTTATAATGTACATCCTCCTACACACTTTAATTGAAGTTCAAAATTGATTAAAAAAAATTAAAAAGGAACAGAAGGACCAAAGACTACAGTGAAATCCAAATCTCACTAAGTAATTTTTTTGGGGAAGACACCACCTCGCAAAATTGCAGGAATAAATTACCAAAAAGCTATTTTTATAGAAACCTTTCTGTAAAAAGCATAGTCCAAAAGAATGAAGTTAGCTTGTAAGCAACAGAAATTAACAGTGCCAATCTTCCTAAGGCCTGCTAATATTTAGTGCCAATAGGTCCCCTAGTGGTTTCATCAAATATTGCTGAATGACACCAAATGTGATTTGGCCTCAACATTTACAGATCACAAAGATGTATTAAGTAGTATATGGGCAAAAAACAATCAGCATTGCTAAACACAATTTCCTACTTTTTAAATTTCCATTGACTGGAATACTGGAGGAAGTTCATTTTGTCCTCCAAATTATATGAGAAAATGTTCAAGATTAAAAATAGCCCTTCAATATTTCTAAACCTTTTATGATGCATGTAGGGTATCTGAAATAATTTCATATTAAATGATTCTCCACAAAGTAGAACTAAACTAATATTGATTTATACATTTGGTTTACTTACTGTATGCACACATTTCTAAAAAATCATTTCCACGAACTGCAAATCCACTGAAAGAAAAAATAGCATAGCCAAAGTACATTGTTTTTTGTTAGAGGAAGAACATAGGATGTACTTTTATAAGAGCTTATTATATTTTTCTTCATTTTAATCACTGGCAATGTATAAAAAGTTTGTGAAGAATCTACTATCACTAGTCCCAATTTATTTCTAACCTTTGGCATTATTGCATATCTTTAAATGTAGGTACCAATTACATTTTGTGCCTCATGCTGAGAGTAATAGGTAACTTTAGAAAACAAAGTGCCTAGATAAGAAATCAACACTCAAAATGGTACTGCTTACGTTTGTTCTTAGATGTTTCTGAGATTGGAGGTTTGAAAATTAGGACTGCCTGCTGTCTGCGGTCTCCCTCCCACTTTGCGTTCAATGAATTCTCCATTACACACATTCCACCCCATTGCAAGTTTTCTCTCTTCTCATGTACTGTGTGTCATTATTATTTACTAGGCAGAGAACGTTACTTAACAAGCCGCAAGTCGTCTTTTAGAATACCAGAGTAAGATTATTTTATTATTCTGATAAAAGCTTCATGAAAAAAATCTTTATTTAGAGACATGCATGTTTTATTTCATTTTTTGTACCAATTTCAATACAAATATGATTATATAGATTCAACATAAACATGCCCTAGTAAACATATTTCCTTCAGTGTAGTCTCTTTTTTGCTTTTCCCAATGTCACATTTGGAAAGACAGAGAGAAAAGCAGTTGGGAAAAGTTGTTGCTCTATAAATGCTCCCATTCCAAACAACTTTTCCAACTGGCCAATCTAGTCCTAAGTACTGTTGATGTTTACAGCTCATTTCAAAGTAAGGGAGACTGCACAAATATAAATGGCATGGGATTACAAACGCAGATCCCTTATTGTATTATGGAATGTATTTCTGCTCATCGAGGCCTGCCTTTCAAGAAGCTGAACAGTGTGTCATGGAAGAAAACCCTAGATTTTTAATTTAGCCATGGTGTTCTCCTAACATTTCACTTGTACGTGTGGAAATAGAATCTATGAATTATTTTTAATATTGGTTGATTTCTTTTAATATTGTTTTAAATAATGTTTGTATTATCCAGGTTAGGCTTATGGAAAGTTGTTGTTATGGCCTTTATCTCTCTCTGCCTCTCTGAAAAAGTAAAAGGATTAAAGGGACACAGTCTAGGGGGGAAAACACACCACCAAAATCATTTAAATGGTGCAGCTGAAGTGTCCCGATCCAATCAAAGATCTCCCTTATCATCTATCAACAATACTCCTGTACACAACTCTGCCTGAGAATTCTAGTGATTGTACAGTAAATACCAAAGCTTTGCCACCTCCACTTCGTTTGGTACGTGCAGTGTACCAAACATTATGTTTACAGTTTAATCCATATTAAACTGCACATCTCTGAAACACAGGTAAGCAGAATTAAATCTGTCTTAACACAGATCATTTATAATGTTGCATGTATATGCATTCATTTCTAAGATTTAAAAATCCCTTTCCAACAATTCTGCCCTCTTTTTTTTTTTACATTGTCTTGATGAGAGAAATTCTAAATGAAATACAGCACTTATTTACATACTATTATCACTTGCTTGCTACATTCTACCTATTTAAAGGCATGCAGCAGAAGTATCTATTTCTTGCTGTCTTGAATTGGAAAGAAAATAAGGTTTTCAAAAAGAAGTATTCAGTGCTAGCCTGCATCAATATTAGCCTGGATTTGTTAGGAGTGAGTGAATTAGTGTGTGTGTGTGTGTGTGTGTGTGTGTCTGTCTGGTCTGTCTGCTATACCTCATGTTTTCAAGTATTGCAAATTCTTATTTCAATTTTTTTTATATAACTTAAGAAGGTGCACACTTCTCTTCCTTATTCTACTTAAAAACACGCCACCAAAATACTTGCTAGTATATACAATAATATACTGAATGAATTCCTTCTCCCTCCCTTCTTTTTCCCAAAACACAGAACACACACACAGACAAACGCACGTTTCCATGTAAACAAGTTATTTACCTTTTGTCTGTCTTCTTTGCATAACATTCCCTGTAGGACTTAAGACCCAACTGTTTGTTTACAAACCACACAAGTCAGCACTAGGTTGTTTGCATTTTGTTTAGTCCTTTTAAACCCTCCCAGAAAACTAAAATGGAAGGAAAATAAAAGGACACCGCAAATACATTCCGCCCGACACCGCGCCACCATTTATGCCAAGGCCCCTGTTAAAAACACTGAAAACCACACGCGAGAAAACTGTGTTTACAACCCACTCGTGCTGACTTCCGCCCCCTTCTCCCCCCCCCCCGCCTCTCTTTACAACCCGAAAATAGTACAGCTTCGCATTCCTAGAAAATTCTGTTTTCTGGCTGACAAGAGGATCTCATTTAAGCCTTTAATCTACGCTTTGAAAGACGCGGTGATCAGAAGGAAAATAAAACCACCGACATGCCATGAAAATAAGCAGAACACCGGACGGACCTTTTATTGCCTCTATGTATTTCCCTCCCTTAGTGACAGACGTTTCATTGGTTTTCAGCCGCGGCGCAAGCTCTGTTGCGATTGGCCGAACGGGCCGAGCTTAGCTCTGTTGGTAGGGAAAAGGCTGGCGGTCAGGCCGGCCAATCGCGTCTTTTGTTTCCAGGAGAAACATGGCACGAGGAGCTATTTCGATCCTACTAGTGTGATGTCAGCGCTGGAGGCC
The DNA here is from genome assembly GCA_032467955.1 of Pseudoxenodon macrops. Classification (NCBI taxonomy): domain Eukaryota; kingdom Metazoa; phylum Chordata; class Lepidosauria; order Squamata; family Pseudoxenodontidae; genus Pseudoxenodon; species Pseudoxenodon macrops. The sequence continues at coordinate 32,850 of JANHFT010009546.1, forward strand.
AGGCGGGCCCGGGGAAGCGCGCGGTCTTGCAAAGGGGCAGAAAAAGTATAGGCAAAAAGCAAGCTGGAGCAATTAAAGAGCCGCTGCAAGAGACACACGTGACCGAGCTAAATCGGAATGGTTAGAGGCAAAATGTCCCAAAGGTCCTTTATGCAAGAGGCCACTGGACTTTCTTGGGAGTTGTTTTTTTTTTTAAGACGTTTCACTTCTCATCCAAAAAGCTTTTTCAGTTCTGACAGAATAGTGAGGAATGGAAGGATTTGTGTTCCTTGCAGACAGCTGGTCACTTGCATCCTTTTAGAGCAGGGGTGTCAAACTCGAGTTGTCATGGCAGCGTATCACGACTCCCCCCCCCAACTAAACCAAGCGTGGGTGTGACCAGCGCGTGATGCATCCGGCCCGCGGGCCACAAGTTTGACATCCTGTTTTAGAGGGCCCTGAAACACTTGGACGTCCTCAGGGTCACCTGAGAAGTGCTCCTGGTTCCTGTAGTCTGCAATTTTTTTCTCTGGTGTATAAATCCTTCCTCACTATCCTGTAAGAGTTGAAAAAGCTCTTTGAATGAGAAGCGAAACATCCTCAAAAGAAAAAACGAAAGTCCAGTTGCCTCCTGAAAAAGCACCTTTGGGACAAACATGACCTGGATGACTGTGAATCTCTACAGACTTTTGGAGGCAAAATGTGAAGGACCACATCACCACCATAAATCCACACTGTGATGTTTTTTGGGCACCCGCTCCCCCCATCAGCACGTAATTTACTGATCTTTCTGTTAGACCAAGGTACAGATAGTTCTCGACTTACGACAGTTCACTTAGTTGTGAATTCTCCAATACTGGGAGTTTTTAAGAAGAGATTGGATAAGTATTTGGCTGAAATGGTATAGGGCAGGGGTCAGCAACCTGTGGCTCTGGAGCTGCATGTGGCTCTTTCCCCCCCTCTGCTGCAGCTCCCTGTCACCGATTGGCACCACAATTTTGAGAGGAGTTTCCGGTTTGGGGGGGGAAGGTAGGGTGTACCAGGAGGAGACACTATCTCCACAATCGATAG
>JANHFT010009547.1:0-41230 GCA_032467955.1 Pseudoxenodon macrops
CTCGCTTCCAGCCCCGCCCTGCACAAACGCTGCTAAACTTTGGGCACAATTTGGTGGTGACAGGGGGCGTGGCTGGGCATGACGTGAATGGAGGTGAGAGGCTCACCATAGCATTTGGCTTTTTTTGGCTCCTGTCTTTCGGGCAGGCTTTGGAAGGAAACCCCTTGTAATGTAAAGAAAAACTTTTTGCATTCGCGAAAAGTTTTCCTTTACATTGCAAGGGGTTTCCTTGCAAAGACTGCCCGAAAGACAGGAGCAGAAAAAAGCCAAAGCTGCTAAGGTGAGCCTCTCGCGTGCATCCACCTGCCACTCCACCACGAGACGCTCATCTTACCTTTCCCTCGTAGCGATCGCCTTTGTGTCTGGAGGAACCCTTGGCAAAAGAAAACATCTCACGAGTTCGAGATCGATTGAACTCGCGAGAGGGTTTCTTTCGCCTAGGGCTCCTCTGGACACAAAGGCGAGGAAGGTGATTGCTATGAGGGACAGGTAAGACGCGGCCCATCCCCTCCCCACCTGCCAGAAACGAGTCTCTGTGAGACTCGTCGCGCCCCCGCTACTGCTGCCACGTGGAGCAGGACTCTGCAAGACACCAAACTTTGCAGAGTCCTGCTCCACGAGCTTAGCGGCTCGGCCGGCGCAAAGAGCAGGGAGGGGAGGCGGCGGCAATGGGACATCGTGTCCCATGCTCGCCACCTCCTGCACCCCCAAAATAATAAGCCCCCCTCCGATAAAAATGCCAAGGCCATATTTCGGGGTTCAAAAGAAAATAAGACCCTGTCTTATTTTCGGGGAAACACGGTACTTAGCAACTGTTCAAAGTAACGACAAATCTCCCCAGGGCTACTATATGAGCTAGATTCAGAGTTTTAACAGCTACCCACCCTCTGGCCACAGGATCACCTTTTCAGCACTTGCCAATTGATAAACTTGACAATTTACCCCAATCTTCTGCATCCCATGGTCACATGACTGTGATTTGGGTTGTTTTGTTGACAGAAACCATGTTCACTTCCACTTTCTGGAGGGGGGAGAAACACCCATTGGGACAATAGATTCATTTAATAACCATTATGTTCACTTAATGACCAAAATGGTTGCTTAATGACTACACTATTTCACTTAATGACCGCCATCAAAAAGATCATAAAATTGGCATGGTCACATGATGACCGGTTTAACGACACCACAATCTGCAACCGTAATTGAATGGAACAGCTTGTGGAATTGTGAGTGCTCCATTGCTGGAGGCTTTCAATAAAAGATTTGTCCAGGATGCAATAAGGTCTCCTGCCTTGGCCAGGGGGTTGGACTAGAAGACTTCCAAGGTACCTTCCAGCTCTATTATTCTCTATTATTCAAAGTTCAATTACAGTCATAAGTGAGGATTACCTATAAAGGGGTTCAGAACTCTCCATCAGTAGGATAACCTTCCAAAAACTAAGCAAAAATTTAGTAGGATGAGAAATCAGAAAAAGATTAAGTTGGAGCATAGGCTTGGGGTTGTAAGGAAAAATACAGGAAAAACCTGTTCCATGAATTTCTCTGGGACAAGCACTTGAGAAGGTTGCCATTTTCATTCATTCATTCATTCGTTCGTTCAATTTCTATAACCACCCAACTCAATCAAGTGAATCTGGGAGGCTTACAATTCTTCCATTCCAAACTTCCCTCCCTCCTAATCATGGCCTGGATGGCCCACCTTGTGTTTCTCAGTGCTTGCTTAAACACAAGAACAAAAGAGACATAGTGTAAGACAGTAGCAGAAACATACAACAAATTGTTCTGTTATACAGAAGAAGACAAGGGACTGGAAACAATTCTAGAAGTTATATTCTGCATGCTTTCCCTACCTTCTTTTCCTGTTTTAGTGAGCATTTGGTGATAGACTTTGCCGAGAAGTGCCTGCTTTAGAATAGGAAATGGAATATCCAATGTTGGGATAAAACTATGGAATCTGGGAAAAGCTGACAAGCTTGCATGTGAAAGATCATTCTCGACACCTTACATCTCAGTCCAAGGCCATTATTTCATCTTTTTAAAAAAAAACCAACATTCCAGTTTCTAAAGCTGCTGTTTCCACACCAGCCTTGTCTTCTAATCTCTCAGAAACTGTTATTTCTTCTTCCTCGCATGTCTCCATGTCTCCTATTCTCTTCACACCTGTTAGTCTCTTTTAGTGATACATTCCATTCTCTGTTACGATCTATGCCTTTTGTAGTTCCCTTTTGTATTTATTTCAGGAGAGCCCAATCAGGTCAACAGGTATTCTCAATACTCTTTATATCCAATGGAACTGCTAGCCGTTCTTATTGTGACTTTTGCTAGACAACTAAATTGTATTTCACTATCCCTGAGGCTACATTTTTTTAGAAACCACAAGCACTCAGTTTTCAGAATGAATTGCTGAAAACCCATGTGGAACATTTTCATAGTTTCTTCCTTCCTCCCCATGTTGCCTTATTTAATTAGCTCTAGTAGCCTCATAGCTAACATGTAGCAATGTAATTGAGAGAGAAATAGACAGTAGATAAATTTAAGATCCATGGAAAACATTTCAAATTTTTTGGATACATCACAAATATCCTTTGACCTTTTATCCAATATATTCTTTACTTCTAAACTATTCATTAACTAAATTATAAATTCTAATTGGTATTTTTTTCTGTCTCTACATCTTATATTTCTTTCCCCCTGAATTCCCTTTTACTATTTCTTCTATTTCACTCCCAGAACAACAGATGCATATATAATACATCTCCCCTTGCACCTGTGGTCTGTGAAAAAGCTTATGCAGTAATACTTTCGTTAAACTGAGATGCAACAAGACTCTGTTTTCGCTATATAGTATTCACAAATGTCTCTAAGATGAAGAAAATTATTCCAGAACACTGGGAGCATTTTTCTAACAAATTATGTGAAGTTGTCAATGTTATCAAAACATTGCCAGAAATATCCATTTTTTAAAAGACTAGTGTTTTGATTATAAGCAATAAAGCATACATCCCAAGAATTATGTAGAAGTGTATATGCACAAATTGCAATCACATCCTACAGAGTAATTCTGTCCAATTCCTGGAAGAAAATGGCTGTAATGCTAATGAAAATCTTCTATTGCTATGGCCTAACTGAGTGAGAGGCTAAATGAAAAAAATAAGGACATCACTAGGCACATTACCAAGCTGACAGTGAAACTAGTTGGTTAAAAGTGGCCCACTACACTCTTTTGACGTTATGGTATTTCACTCGATTTCTCCCTAAGAACAGCATCCTGAATTTCTCCTCCAGAGTTTTACAGTAATGGAACAACAAATACCTCTCATGTCAGGTAGGACAAAACTATTATGGGTTCAGAAATACGCTCGTCATGGCGAGTAATTTTCTCTGATCTGACAGAATGACAAGCCCTAGCACTGCAGAACTCAGAAGGCACTTTCACATCACCCTCAAAAACAGTTTAAAGCTACACCGCAATTGTCTTGAAAGGCTGTGAACAACTAGCGAATACCATGAGCTGAACAGTGTTCCATCAAAACGATCTTAAAGAAGAATGTAAAATATAACCTTCAATAAAAGTCAAACCTGGAATAGCTAGATTTTCCTTGTTCCCACTCTACACAAAAAAAGGGGGGGGATTACAGCATACTGTATGCACTCAATAAAATCCCTGAGTAGTTCCTACAAAGTGAATTAAAACAACTGCAAAGATGCCCGTTCCTTCTATTTCTATCTAAAAATCATTGCAAATTGTGAGGCCAACTGGATGGCGGGTCAACATTTTTATAGCTAGGCATTTTTCGCAGTAGTTCTAACGATGGTTGATTGGACAAATAGGGAAAAACAGCCAGGAATGATCTACGCCTTGCAAAGTTTCTGTGCATATTGTGGCCCAGGTAAAGTGAGCTGGGCCAAAATGGATTAGAATGCTATCTGTTTCTCTCTTCTCTTCTGCAAGGGCCATTCAGCTGTAAATCACTGCACTGCTGCTGGTTGTTTTTTTTGTCCAAGTGATTGCTTGGAAACAGAAGGTCCCCAGAGATATTTCTAAATTGAAGCTCTGTTGAGAGATGAGTGAGATATGGCTGGTGTGAGTTCAGAAGCCAGGAGGTGGGGTAAGACAGGAGTTCCTGCCAATGGGGAATGGAACTATCTACAACCTCAGCATTTCAAAGTGTTGAAAAAGATAATACGCCCTTCACTGATTATTCAAATGCAAATTAGATCTGCTCTCACATATTGCCAACTGGGAACATTGAGATCCAGAGTTGCTTTCAAACTGGTAAAGAATCCTCCTGGGGAAGTGCCCAGAGAGAGGGATAATTCTGCCTGGAGGTATAAATCTCATAACCCCTCCCTCAGCTCCAAGTTCGGGAATACTCAGCACACTACACATGCACAACAACCTCTGAAACACAATAAGAAATCAAATACTGCCAGTTCCATTGGAAATGCCAGCCACAACCAGCTCAAATCTGCAAATCACATATTCACATGGAAAAGTTATTTTTCTCCCAGCCCCACTTTATTTTAAGTAACCCGAGTACTGCAGCATGTGGAAAAGTGCTTGTGCAAAGAGAAGAAAAGCAAAGGTACAGCTGATTGGCAGGTAACTAAGGTAAGTATCTTGCTAGGTTATCAGATTAGGCTTAAATTGAAAAGCCACAACAAATTTAAATAATATATTATGAATAACTTTAATATGCTTTAGCAGAGAGTTGTTCAAGCTCTCTGGCCATAGGCTTCCAGAGCATTAGATACCTTTTCCATATTGCCAAGATTTTGAACCAAATTCTAGTTATCATCCACTGTTGCCTTTGCTGCCTTATGCTTGCACTCTCCTCTTCTACTGTCCATTGTTTCCACTTGAAATAGAGTTTAGCATGAATTCGCAAGGATCATTCAGAAAAGCAAAGTTACAACGAGGTTTTTTATTATTGTCTCTGCAACACAAACATAGAGATGGAAAACAACATGATTATCTTGGCAGGTTATATAGTCCAAGAAGCAGTCAGAACTGCTTCATCCAAAGTTACAACCCTTTGAGCGTATATCAAGTCTCAGACTTGATGAAAACAGATTACTACTCTACAAAGTTCCCATAGTGGCAAGTGTCAATGCCAGAACCAAAATGAATACAGGCCTCTGAAGCTCACATGGCAAGCTATTGAGCAAGGTGATAAAGCAATAAAAATGTTAGAAAACTGCTAGAGAGCAGCTGGGAAGAAACTGACAGTATTTTTCCACGTGCTTTAACTAGACAAAGAAGTAAGGCTCTTTATAAAATGGTATTCTGTTGCAGGAGAAAGACAGTACTTTTAGCTTTGGAAGAAAGTAGATCGTGTAGAGAAAAAATATATTATCCTTTTTTAAATTAAAGGCTGCAATTTTGATAGGGGATGTCAGAAAATGAAATGACCTTACTCTTACAAAAGACTCAATACAGCATCATTGATTCAAGAGCTTGTAAGTTCACCTGTTTTTCTGCTGAAAATAATAACAACAATAACAATAACAATAATGAATCTAGACTTTCCGATCAGAAAATAGGCTGAAATAGGCCGAGTCAGCCATTCAAAGTGTTTCTTAGTCAATATAGAAAGAATCAAGGATTGGCTCCAAATGGACCTGGGTCTCTAATGGAATGTACTTGCATAATAAACAGTTAAGGGAAATGTTTAACTTTAGAGTGAGAAGAAACTGAGGGTCCTTTCACTGGTAGTCAAAATGCTGAGATTGCTGCCAACATGCCATTGATAGTCAACAAGGAGAGATCCTGTTCTTTTAAAGAGATGAGAAAAGCCAGGATAAGATCTATGTCACATGTGACAGAATTCTTTTTTTTTTTTTTTACTAGTGAGGAGAAATTCTTTTATCTGTAGTTACATGCTTCCCTAATAGATGATTTGCAAAATACAATAACATCAGGAATCTTACTGGTACTGAAACAGGGCCACATTTTCCACACCATAAGAGTGAGAGCTTTGAGGCTGGCTTGATGAATTCTGGCCCCTAGAAAGGGTAGTGGTAGGAGTCCAAGTTACAGAAAAGGCATCTGTAATAGCCACCACTGGAAGGAATTGAGAAATGATTGTGAAATGGCTATTTTAGAACTGAGATATCGAGGCTGGAGAGAACTTTCACATTCTCAACTCTAAGTTGTTAAATCATCTAGTCAATCTCAAAAAGCTGTGTTTCTTGTAGTTTTTCAAGTTTTTATTGGTACAGGTCTGGACACAAGATGAGACATTAAAGATTCTGCTTCTCCATTCGCATTGGTTCTGCTTCTCCATAATTCAAATAGACTTTATTTATGTTCTTATCATGATAATTATAACAGTGTAAATAAAACTATTTGAATCATGGAGAAGCAGAATCCATACAGATGGAGAAGCACAACTTTATAATTATAATTCATAATACTTCTTTACTACTTCATTTTACTCTTTCCCAAAGTTGTTAGGATATATGGCCTCATGATGGCTATTATATTTTTGCCAGCTTACTGATGCATTGGTTCTTATAGATCTCTGAAGAAGCAGGAAGGAGCTGATCATTCCAACAGGAAAAGATTCTGAATTCCCTGAAAGCAGAGATGTCCTATAATTCTCGTTGTGCATTTAGTAAAGATTTGTAAGCTCCTGGCAAGAACAAAAGTTAAAATGATGAATTGAAAATTCTAATATTAGAATGTAGAAATCAAGTAGAATACAGCAAAAGATAAAAATAGAAATACAGTAACTCTATCGACACAAACCAATAGTCAATAGTAGGATAGGAGCTAAGTTTTGATATATCATAGATGGGGCACAGACCATTATCTGCAAATAAAATAAAAATGTCTACTGATGTTTGTGATTTGGGTCCGAAATATTGCCAAAATATAGTCTGGTAGACAGAAAACCATGATGCCAAGGTCTTGGGAAAAGATGAGAAAAATGTTCTGGTCCAGAAATAAAATTGATAGAAGATCTTCTGGTGATGCAGTTCCCTACACCATGCAGAATTTTGGATTTTCTGGGCTCACAGGGTTATCTTTCCTTCCGTTAAAAATGTCCCCTCTTTGTTATTACTCCTTGTTTTTATGTAATCCTTAAAATTGCAGTTATACTTGTCTGTTTCAACACAGATCTACAGCCCACAATTTCAATTGTTTCTGGCAGTGCTAATTTGCTGTTCGCCCATCCTGTTGGAAGATAAGAGAAACTTATTTTTTACTGTCTGATATGTCAGAGAGAGCCAGTTTGGTGTATTGATTAAGGCATTAGGCTAAGAAAGGAGATGGTGAATTCTGATTTTGCCTTAGAAACAAAGCCAATTGGGTGGCCTTGGGCCAGTCCTTCTCTCTCAGTCCTAGGAAACAGGCAAAGGCAAACCACTTCTGAAATAAAACTTGGCAAGGGACCAATCCAGGTAGTCCAGGCTATTCAACAGGAGTCAACACTGACTTGAAAGCATCGAACAAACAAACAATAAAAGTTAAGTCTGAACAAGGGTTGTCCTGCTCTAAGAAATATTGGGATTAATGAAGCCTGCTTGGAAATTGGGTATTCTCAGACTTAGGACTCCCAAAGAGTCAAACTTTCCTCACCCATAATATCAGTCTGTTCCTTTTTCTCTATCATGTATGAGGGAAGGGGCATCTGTTTAATGCCCCACTTAACTATTTCCACAACTGACAGTTCAGATGTTCCTTAAAAAAATTACTAGCAGAATACCCAGAATCACTTAAGTGTCTGGTGTTGAAAAAAGCTTCCAAAATATTACCAATATTCATTTAATATTGCAAAGTAATATTGCCAACTCTAGAGACTTATCAACTCAATCAGAAAAAAATGCAGCTGGATTAAAAATGTAGAGAATCTTAAATAATTAATGAAAAGAGACTTTTAATGTATGTAAATTAAATTATATATGCATCTTACTGAAATTAAAATTAATGTGAGCAGTTTATTCAGGAGTCATTCTTGTTACAAACTAAGAGGCAACTTAAATTTTTATTGCTATAGACCACAAAATGATTCTTTATGTTTTCCTGTGGATAAAGCTGTAAAATTGTCTTACAAAATCTATAGGCACCATTATTTGGTATTGCTAATATCATGCAACACTTGACTCTCTTTTGTTGTAGTGAATATCATCTAATGAACTTTACACTTTGTGCTTGTTAGAAAAGCAGTTTTCATTTTCTTAATGGGAAAGTAAGATCTAAATTAAGAAATATAGTAGATTATAAATAACATTATATAATTTTAAAACTCCTGGAAAAAAATTAAATAATTACGAATGAAGGCAAATATACATGTCCCAGGATAATGTTACAGGACCCAGTCTGGATCAGTAACCAGGACCAAAGGTTTAGTCTTCTGAACTTTCGAACTTCTGTGGGAGCCCATCCTCAGGGAATTTTTGCAACAGAAGTTCCCTGAGGATGTGCTTCCAAACAAGTCTGAAAGGTCAGAAGACTAAACCTTTGGTCCTGGTGACCAACCTAGATTGGATCCTGCAATTAAATAATTTTTGGGTAGGATTCAAGATGCAAATTCCACTAACTTTTAAGATGGACTGCAAGAATGTTTTTTTCATTTTTTTACTGAGGTTTTAAAATGGTCAATTATAGTGTATAACACAGAATGATTATGTTTCCAAGGTTCCATTTTTTCCCTACGGTTGAATATTAGTTCTATGTTTAATGGAGCCAGGCCCAGTTCACAGAGCCAGAATGGAGGAAATCAGGAGTTCTGAAACTTAAATCTTGAATGGTACATGGATAAGGTTTTCTTTTTTCTTTTCTTTTCTTTTTTCTTTTCTTTTCTTTTCTTATCCTTCCTTCCTTCTTCTCTCTGTCTCTCCCTCTTTCTCTCTCTCTCACACACACACACTTTACCTAAATTGTATTATATATCTAACAGAACACCTTACTTAAGCTCTGCTAAGATATAATCTTTAAGTAGCAATTGGTGTATAACTATCAACTAAGGAAAAGAAAGTGAATATAGCCCTTGTTCTTTTACATCTAGCCCTAAAAAATTGCTGCCTTTTTAAAACTAGCTGGGCAAAAGCAGTTGTTATGCAAAGCACAAAACCATCAGACAAATTGCAAAGAGTTTATTTTAAATCATGTTCTTTCTCAACTTCTAAAGAACGACCCGTCCCTTTAAAGCAGCGGTCACCAACTGGTGGTCCCTGGACCACTGGTAGTTGCGAGAAAATTGTAGTGGTTCGCAGAAAAATTATTTGCATTTTTTATATTGCACTAAATCAGGGCTCCTCAAACTATGCCCCCTGGGCCAGATACATGCAATGAACACTTGTGTTGCTGCAAAGAGTCTCCCCCTTCAGTGTCTTTTTGTGGGGGTAGGAGGGGGACAGAAATTCCAATTTGTGGCCTGCTCCAGCCTCCTGGTGGGGGGCTTTGGGCGAAGGCTGGAGGCAAGCGCCACTGGTGGTGAAGAGTCGGAGGACCTTGTTCCAGTGCGACTGCATCATGGCCTGGAACTGGCTTACCATCTCAGCCTACTGAGCTTCCAGGCACCGGTACCTGGCCTTGCACTCCCACAGGTCTTCCCTTTGCTTGGAAAGCTATGCTTGTAGTCCTCAGTGAGGTGCTTCTACTGAGCCTCCTTCTCGGTCAGATCCAATTTGAACTGAACTCTTTCTCATGGTGGCTGCTTAGCTCCAACAACTGCTTCCTGTTGGGGCCTTAAGGAGCCCGGGTGGGGAGGCGAGGAGTGGCTGGGAGGAGAGGGGTGAGTAGAGGCCGGCAAGGTGCCCCTCAATGTGAGTGACATCATGTTGGCCCTGACCACCCAGTCACATGACCACCTAGCCACACTCATTCAGCCAGTCATTAGGCAGATGATATTAGTGGTCCGCAGGATTTAAAATTATGAATTTAGTGGTCCCTGAGGTCCAAAAGGTTGGGAACCCCTGCTTTAGAGCATACACCTGAATAATTACAATAAGGGGAAAGATAAGACCTGTGAACCTTTCTCAACCACCATGAGGCATTTGCTTGAGAGCCAGAATAGTTTTTTGTACGATATAGGACCCCAATAAATAGGGTTCTATATGACACACACACTTGTATTTGCTAAGAGAGGTTCTGTTTATTGAGAGGTCCTACGGTAATTTCATTTGTGAACACTTCATAGGCTATTTTGTCCTGGTACATTTGCATATGTCCTCAAACTCTCAAAAAATAAAAATGGTATTCAATAGCAATAATTTAATTTTGATTACACATTAATATTCTATTTTTTTTCCCTTTGGATGATCAAGGCCATGTATTTTTTAAGAGTTTTGAGTTTTCCACAGACTGCATATTGCATAGGCCATAGTAATGTTTACTAATAAAAAGTAATTTATATACTTGTCATCCATTCTTAAAGGATGCAGGAAACTATGATATCTAACACAGCAAGTAAATAGTATATAGCAATGTTTCTCGAAGTGTGGTCTGCAGGCCACTGGGGGTCCCTCAAGACCCTCTCATGAAAGCCAGCTATGCTTAAAAAATAATATATATTAAAATCCATGCAAATAATTGTGAGGCTACAGTGGTGAAGGAACAGCAGATGTATTTATTTGTTGTGATTCTCTTTCTCTAGTTTTAGGATTTGTGGGAAAACAGATCACATTTTATGTCATATTTACGCAGAAATTTTGAAAATTCACAAACTATAAAGTACCACTTTATGTATCTAATGGATTTAATATTATTATTTTTGTATGATCCAATAAATAAAAAAAGCCAATTATACAAATGCATCCATTTTAATTTTTAATATGATAAAAATAACATATAGAAACAAAATCTCTTTGGGGAGCCTGCATAGTTTTTAAAAGTGGGAAAGGATCTGGAGACAAAAAAAAAAGATTAACCCTGGTATATAGCATACCTGAAGCAAAATCAGCAGGGCAAATAGGAGAATAATCTGAGTGGTTGAGTCATGATGGCTTTATACACTTTTCAATTCTTATTAGAATCAGCCTCTTGTCTAATACATATTGTGGTCCTAAAAATGATTTAATCGGCAAGAGTTTCATAGGTAGCAGAGAACAAGTGTGCATGTCCTTGATTTTTATATAATGTATACTTCACTTATAGTTCTTTTCTGAGTTGATGATTTTGTTCATTACAGAAAGAAACCATTCCAGATTTTCTAAAGCAGGCTTTTCTTTACCCACTCTTAAAAAAAAAAACCTCTTGTGATGCTTCTGTGTTTCAAATTTCCATCCAATGTTCTATTTTTCTTTTTTGTTAATCTCCTGAGAATTGGTCTTTCTAAATTTCTTATTCATCTTGCTGACAATAATCTTCCAGGTTCCTTTTAAGTAGGTTTCAAAATAAGACTCTCAAAAGAGTCTTCCGTTACCCATATTTTATATCATCTTTTGGCAGTCAGTGCTAATCAAACATAATCTGTGGGTGTTTCTTTTAGATGCTTTGGTATCTAAAATGTTGGTATTCTGCTTAGTATCATCTACCCCATAATTTTCTAGCTTTAATCTTATCTTTCAGGTCACTCATTATTTTTATACCTAGATGTCTTTATCTCTTTTGTTTTTCCTTTATTACTTGTTGTTCCTCAGGATCTGGAGCTGTTTCCATTTACTCTTCCATTTACTCGCTCTTCTTTAACTTTACCTTTTCAGTTATATATATGCTAATGACATCCTATCAGACCTTCAAGATAGACCAGACTAGGATACCAAAGTTATGCATGCTAATACTACTTTTTTACATTAAGAGGTTACATTAAGAGAATCCTGTAGTCTGAATGCACTTACCCATCCCTCCCTTTATCTTCATGAGACCTAGGGAGAGTCTTGCAAGTGAAGTTCTGGCCTGGACTCAAATTTCTTTTCTCTAACCCTTATCTTGGTTGAAACTCTTCTTTCTGTTCCTCAAGGTGATTCTTTCTTCCCATTATGCATCCAGCCATACTCAAATTCTCATTTTAGATTACAACAGTCTGAAACATTTTATAGGGATCTTGGCTTGAATGTTATCTAATGCTTTAAACTCAATATGGACAGAAAGAAATAATTAAAAGAACAGCAGTGATTATTGTTTTTATCGTGACTATTTTCCCTCTCCTTCGCTACTCCTACTTTTGGTTTCTCTTGACATCTACAGTTGTCAGGGATATGAGAGTTTTGATACACAATGGCTTCACAATGAGTGAAGTATATTAACTTAAAAGTATAATTTGAATTTTTTTAAAAAGGAATTTCTAGTTTGAAGACAAGTACCAGGTATATTCTCTAAAACTGTGGAACAGTTGATTTATTATTTCATTTATGGTTTACTTCTGACTTCCCCTTTTTCTGATTATTTGAATACAAAACAGTATTACAAGAGTTTCCAGTTCAATCAAGTTATCAATTTAGCCTCCTATACATCTCCATATTTTATAAATCCCTTATGCCTGGATAAGTAACTCAGCCTGGAGCCTATGATGATTCTATTCATTATGACCGCAACACCTTAATTTGGGGCTTTTATGCATTTTATAATGGACTTGTGGAATTGATTGCCTTTGAGCCTTTCATTAAACCCTGAATTAATAAAATATGAAAAGGGGCTAAAACAGTGTTATTTCACACTCATGCTAGTGGAAGGATTACCATTTCTTTGCAGTGCTTTAACAGTATCACTGGATTGTGTTTTATTATTTTGTGGAAGGTAGTGGTGAGAAGAACTTTGAAATGGCTTATGTAAATTGCATTGGTGGTTGATTTTTATTTGCTTATTAAGAATATATGATATCTAGTGGAGGTTATTGCAGCAATTAGGTTCTAGCTAATGAAACTATGTTTGCCATTATGCTGTTGTATTGAGCAGTAATTCCACTTTAACTGTATCTTGTATTTTAATTTGCATATGAGATATTGTAGTTTGCATAGTATATCTTGTAATACACTTAGGTACAGGAATGAATTTTTTTGGGGGGAAAAGATTACTATTGCTATTGACCTATGAGTCCTTTATAGAAATCAGTGGGAGTTACCCTGCTACTTGGAACTCCAGTTTCACACAAATATCTTCCAAACTGCCAAGTCATCATTTTAAACAGACAACACAGGACAACATATCATCTTTCAAATAGCCAGCTTAGAAAATTGGCAGTAAACATGGTCCATAAAATGTCTGCATAAGATCCTTCTTAATAGTAGTTTTTTTTTCTTTTTTTCTCTTCTCCTATGTGGCTGCATAAACAGGTTAAATAGAAGACATATAGCATTGCTCTTATTCCACCCTTATTTTTGCTTCTTTTTTCATAGTAGTGCATTTTGAACACCCGGGACACGATTACTTTGAAGTACAAAAAGCCTGCTTTGTAGCCCCATGCCTGACCCTATGAACAATACATATAAAGTTCATTTCTGACTCTCATAAAGAATTCCTAGAACTGAATTACTAGAACAGCTAGAATTGATGTGGTACAGGTAAAAGTGTTTTTAAAAAGTCATCATATAAGAACAATATGAAGAAACAAAACGCATGGAAAAACACATAAAGATGAAGAAATGCAATGAAACCTTTAGTGATTGGAATTGGAGTATAAAACAAATGGGAGAACACAGCAATTCATTAGGAAAAACTACCATCTATGTAGAAAAAGCAAATAATATGTCTAATATGAAACCAGTTCACATTGATTTCTGCCAATGTTGCTATCCAACATTGACAGAAATCAAAGGCATTGATTATTATGGATAAGCAAAATGTTTTCCTCAAACAAGAGGGAGATCAGAGCAATTTCTTTCAAACCTAAAAAGAGCTAGTTCAACCTTTAGAACATTTTGAGCTTACCCTGTTTTGAATGTGAAACTTTTGAATCTTTTTAATGATAGCTTCTCTGTCCACTTTCACAGTAGGGTTCTCTATCAAGGAATCTATCAAGCAACCTGCGGGTTTCCTTAAGAATATATTCCTTGTATTCATATATGGAGGATGAGTAAGTCAATACCCACATAGAAGTTCTCTTCTAATTTTGCAATGTATAAACTGGTTTCCACCTAATCTTCAATCACCCAAATCTCTTTGTAGAGTTTGCTGTATTAGCAACTGAATTATCATGCAAATCAGAAGTGGTCAAATTGCATCATGAACTAGGTCTCCATTGCAAAAAGTCCTCAATCAACTGGTATGTTGGAAGTCCATTTACCAGGACTGGGTGGAGGAAACTATGCAAGGCAGCAGCAATGGCTTTTCTGAAATTAAAGGAATCCATGTGTCTTGACAACAATATGAACGACTGTTGTCTCGAACCAAAAGATTGATACAGGACAATTGAAGTGCATCTACAGCCTTTGAAAGTTCAATTTCTGGAAATTTGGGTCCAGTAATGCAAACTGTGGAACAGTGGGGGTTGTGCCAAAAAAACCACAAGTATTATTTTATTTTATTTTATTTTATTTTATTTTATGCTTTGAAAAACTAACAATTTTCTAATGCAGTCTTCTAAAATTAGTTAAAACGTTTTAAAAAATCTTGGTTTTGTACATCCAAATAAAAATATATATTAGGAAATACATTTGTGCAAATACAGACAAATCTTTACTTAGGAAATGATAAAAAGATAAATAGAAAAGCTCAAAAAAAGTAGAAAATGTAAGTAATTACGGTATATACTTGACATTAAAAATATATAAATAAAACCAACCAGAAAGTATTTCATGTATATTTTGAGTCTTAATTCTCCCCGCACCTTTTTTTCCAGTAAAAATTATTTCTTTCTGTTCATGTCTGAATTTCCTAATGTTTTCTGTTGAAGATTTCTTCTAATTCAAATGTCAGTGTTTTGTCTTCACACTTTCCTTAAACTGGTAAAAATAGTTGCTATTGCCCTTAGAGTTCACAAGCGTACAGCTTTATTTGTAATAAAGCATTTATTTATTTGTTTGCTTGATTGCTTGTAATAATTTCAAGTTCAAGCTGTAAATTGATAATTATACTTTTCAGTTTTATATTTACATATATATATATATATTACACGCTAGACATAAAAATAAGCAAATAAAAACCTAGTTTATACATAATACATGTTTAGACTTCTGAAGACCTTCAAATTTGGCACCTTTGGGAAAGAAGGGCTGGTACAACCGGGAGCTGACTTAGAGGGGCCATACAGGTCTCCCAACACCAGAAGAAAAACACCTAAAGTTAAGCAGCATGTAGTAGATTTTAGGGAGATGCTGGTGGCAGGAGGAATTGCTGTTCTCCAAGGCCTACATGCCTTGGAGGACAGCACAATGCAGCATTTCTCAGTGGCAGCAATGGTTCCAGTTCCAGGGCTGAAGTCAAGGTCTTGGACAGTGGCAGCTGGCTGAGAGTACTAAAGGCCCTGGCCTCTTCTGGAGGGAGATAGGTGGATAGGAGGAAGTTGCAGTGTCCCTCTGGTCATAAGGACAGACACACTGACAAGCATCTGAATTTTTATCACGTGACTGCTGGGTGCTGCAAAAGCCATAACTTTGGGCATGGATCATAACTCCCTTTGTTCAGAGTGCTGCTAAACAAATGGTTATAAGCTGAGGACTACCTGTATAATTTACGACATTTTTCTTTATAATTTATGTCCTTACTTTACGTTTGAATTTGTAATTTTAAATGTAGCTTGCTTTTGTTTTGTAGTTCTAATATCTGAAGGATTTTAAAAATCTTTTTAAACAAAATTTTAAAAGTGCCCTTGCAAATATATACAAGTTTTGTCTAATTTGCAAAGGATGAGAATTAAAATGGTTTTAACAGGAGATTCCATATGATAAATTCCACTTCTACTTGCCAATAACTACAAAAAGACAGGAAAAAATGGTGCTTAAATGGGTAACCAATATTTAGCACTAATACTTTTAAATGGAATTTCTATGGAATTTCCAGAATAAATTTACATTTGTTTTCAACTTCTTTATATTGTTCAATCATACATCTAGAGCAGAACATAAATCAATAATTGAATTCCTTTCTATATCACTGCTTTTTCTCTCATAGAAATCACAATTACATTCCTGATCCAAAATAGCTTGCAATTTATGTGAGTTTAACTTATAGTACTAAATAAAAATGTTATCTTCATCTTTCCCAATATGAATATATTTTCTTTCTTCTGCATATTGAAATGATATGCATGCCATTCTTTAATAGCCAGGGTTGAAATGTATAATTTATATTATTACTATTTGAGAACATGCACCAATAAACATTGCAGCATAGTTTTAAACTAATTTAAAGCTTCTTTTAAGTGGTCTTTCAATATATCTCGGTTGCATTATCAATAAATTATCAGGTAGATGGAAGAAGAGGTGGTTTTATTTCATTTTAACAGAGATACAATTACATTATTATCTTTGACTTCAGCAGCTTCTCACACCAAGTCATACATTATTGGATAAAACTCCTATAAAAAGAAACTTAAAATTAAACTTAAATCGTTAAAGGAGAAAGCCAAATTATTTTTACCCTTAAATGCATTCCCGTGCTTGTCTTGAGCTAGATAGACATCTGGTCTTAACTATCAATTTATTACATAATTACAACTTCTGAAACAGCTTTGTGACTACACTGCACCTGATAATGAGAATGGAAATGGGTGACAAACCTAATAAGGTATTACGTTTCTGAAAATATTGTCATTATCAGATATTGAAACAGACTTTTCACATGCAAAGTAAAACTTCCCCAATTATGATAGGTTCAGATCACCAATGTACTGTATTTCTTCATAAAGTAGGAAATATAATTAAATTTATGAAACCAGAGAAAGTTCCTGGCTACCTCTGATGGAGTTCCAGTTGACTAGCATAAAGAGCTTATTAGTCACTATTGTTGCTGCTAATACTATTATTTATTGTATTGGAGACAAAGAAAGTTTTTAATTGTGATGAAACTTCACAAGTGGTATATGGACCAGAATAAAGAGCCCCATAAACATACACAGCAGTCTTTCAAATCCCTAATAATTATCCATAGCATAGAAAAGTCAAGGCCGAAAGCAAAAGGACAAAATAAAATTCAATCCTATGGATCAGATTATTTTAATCCCACAGCTGAAAATCATAAATTCTATGAACTCTTAACTCTACAAAAAATGAAGGTGTAGAAATTTAACTGGGGTTTGGGATCATTTGTAGATTATAAAACAAGTTCAGGCCTACATTTGTTTTGTCTAAATAGAAGCCTTCAGCTAGTTATATGCATATTTTTATTTCAAAAGGCTGACAAAACCTTTAAAAAAAGCAAGATTGGCCTTTTCATTACACAAATTACATACTGGCCAGAAGATTTTTATTTTTTTTATCAAATCCTAATTTTAAAAAATCATTTCAACACAATAAAAATAGAGAAAAAAGATATATATATATATATTGTTAAAAAAAAAAGCATTGCTGATTTCGGATTTGAATGCAAAAATAAGATCTCTGGTCCTTGTTAACTTAAATATATTTTCAATATACTGCACAGAAGAGTGGGACAATGTCTAATGTACAAAGCATTTCCCCCTTACTGCTCATTTCTCTCTGTCAACAGCCACAACCTCAACTCAAATACAAGGAGTTTTTAAAATGCCCATGGTGACCATAGATGTCTCCTTGTCCTATCTCTGGCACAACTGAGAAAAGCTGGAGAAAGGGAAGGCAATACAAAAAGTGGCTGGACAAGATCTCAAAGAGCACTGGAATATCTTTGAAAGAGCTCTGAATTGTTAGTAGAGACAGGTGGAAATGTAGACATTGCACTCAACTTGATTGTATCTACCTAGCTATATGTACTTGATGGTATCTATTGCCTATTGAAACAGGGCATAGATTTTAGGAGTTTTAATACTCCTTAGAGGCTATTAGTAAAATTATTTCAGTCTGACATGTAAAAGCAATAATAGTGAGGGGCGCGGTGGAGAGCAATGCCATAAGTATATTAAGAGCCCTTGGTGGTCTCTGAGCTTTGTTGTTTTGTTGCATATGTTTCATTACCCAAATTAGATAACATCATCATTTCAGTCATAAGTATATGAAGAAATAATATCTGGATGGCATACAATGAGCCTTTGATTTATTCTTCAATGTCTCTCACAGCAAAAGCGCTTTCATAATTTAAAAAGTGTTACTATTCTACTTAAGGTAAAACAGCGTATGTGGCTAAACTTAAATTCACTTACCAAATTGAAGCTGCAGTCCTATTCACATGTCTTTGGAATTATGTAATTCTGAAATTATTATTGTGAAATAAAATTGCTAGAATTAAGCTGTTATGTAGAAACCCCATTGAATCATCATGCTAAATTGTGGCTGGGTTTATTTTTGATACAACAGTGTCCAGGGGCCCCAATGAAAAATGTGCTCCAATTCCAAATAAGGGCCCTGCATGAATTATTTTCTCCCTGTCTGCTATTTGCTGCTGAAAATATTGTTTTCAGAAATCACCTTGGGGAGCGAGAAGCCACCAAGACTGGTATGAGGCCCCAATTACGATTCTGGCCTTTAATAGCGATTATCAACTCTTGTCACTTTGACAGAATACTACATAGTAACAGACCATGGCCATGACTGGATTAATCCGTTAAAACACACACACACACACACACAATTTAGTGAAGGAGTCGGTACAAGAAATTTTTACAATTAATATCACTTGGTGGAAAATATCCTCTGATGGATATGAGAAAAACATGAATCACTTTGGATTGACAAAGCATAAATAATACAATTGCTGACAAGATAACTGATTTTAAAGGAAGAGGAAAAAGAAGAAGTTAACATGGTCTTTGAAAACCCTTCCCGTTCTACATAGCAATGGAATCTATTCAGAGAGTCAGGGGGAGGGGCACCTTTTAAAATAGCTTTTGAGAGCTGGAAAAGGGGGAAAACAGGGAGCCATTGAAAAAGCTCCTCACAGGGCGAATTATCAATGGAATGCGTTTTAGCATTCAGGATACCCACCCATGCAGAACAGTGAAACTGGGCGACGATTTCCCGCTTCGTTCCTAAACCTCACGCCAATCTGTCCGTTCTTAAACCTCAGGCCAGAGCCTGAAAGACTGTGGAACAGGGATACATACTGCAAATCACTGAGACAACAGTCGAAGCCTAGCTAAAGTAATGAAGGGGAATTAATGCAACATTTCTATTCTATTCTGTATGCTATTCTATTCTATTCTATTCTATACTGTAACACTCTCAGAGTCCTTTAATACATCAGAATAATTTCTGTTCCAGAGCAACATGCACTGAAATGTGCTTTTCATACGACATCCATATAATAAAATGCAACAAAGAGAATTATATTTTATAATACAAAAGTATTTTATAATAATTTCCTAACAGTTACTGCTAAAATTCCAAGGTACCCTATAGCAAATAAATAAATAAACACATTTGTCTTTCAAGAATATAATTTGCTTTACGAAAAACAGAACTTCATAATATGAGAACATCTGAAATTCCAGTTGTTCCAAAAAAAAAATTATCTTCATAAATTAGAATGAAAAGTATGCTTTCGGCTACCAAAACTTCATTTCTGTTGCCCTTTTTACAAACTTTCTCTTTACTAGAACACTTTACAGAAATGAATCACTGACAATTATCATGTA
Organism: Pseudoxenodon macrops; assembly: GCA_032467955.1. Lineage (NCBI taxonomy): Eukaryota > Metazoa > Chordata > Lepidosauria > Squamata > Pseudoxenodontidae > Pseudoxenodon > Pseudoxenodon macrops. The sequence continues at coordinate 19,596 of JANHFT010009547.1, forward strand.
TTCATTTAGATATGATGCAAGTTACAAATGTAAAATATGGTTTATGACTTGATTAGTCATAAAACAATATTTATCAATTAGTTAAATTTGCTAAGCTATCACTGAATTAAATACTATCAGTTTTCCATGTGTTTATCCTGACATTTTTCATATACATATTTTTTGATATATATATTTAATACCATAGTTAATAGATGGACACATCTATGCAGTTTTCTTGGCAACAGCATGGAAATTGTTTGCCTTTCTTTCCAGAATAAGTATTGACTTTTAGTCTACTTCAGCATGGCTCTCAAGTACAGATAAGAATCCAAAAATAATTTTAAATTTCAGCAAGGTATAATTGGAATGAAGGGGTGGTAGGTAGGTAGGGCTGGTCAGGTTTTGCCACCTATTGAGACTGTCATACCGTAAGACTAAAGTAATACTAAAGTCAAAGAATATATTCCAAAAGCTTTCCAGTGAAGTGAACTTTACAGAGGAATGGGAAAAAATTAAGGAAAACCACTTGAGAAATAAATATACTGGGGATGAAACAAAAGCAAACCACACCCATATCATACACTTGACAATTAACCAGTCTCTCAATGATGGCCATAAAGTCATATACACATAACCAAGAACAGGCAAGCATTTGATAAGTTTGCAGGGTGTCCATTTACCTTTGGAATGTGAAGCCAAATTTCAGTTTCATCAAATTGACCAAAAACATTAACCACCAGGACTTCAGGGCAATTTGTTCAATGCTGAGTGATCATCAAGAAATTCTTACTCCTCTTTACAACCACGCACACTTATTTTCATCTTTGAAATAAAGCATTTGGTATGGGGTAAACTTCTTCTTTCCACCTACTGTGTATCATTTAAACATCTTAACTATTTTAACTATTTTCTTTGCCCTTATGAGGACAGTATACAAAAGTAGGAAATATAACTCCTCTAATCACCATAATTATCATCAAGTACAGCAGACAGCACATACAACAGAACAGTATTATCATACCACCCAACAGAAAAGTTTTTTTAGCAGCACCAAATGATCATGATGTTGGTGACACAACAGAGAAAGCTCTTCCCTTTGTTTCTATAACCAACTGCACTGGGGGGAAAAGCTTCATGACAATCTTTAGTATTGAACCAGCTTACAAAAATGCATTTTTGCAATTGACTGAAACACAGCTTGCTCAGGGCTCTTAAAGTGGGTATAGCTTCTTGGAACAGAAGTTAATGGGGAGGTAATGCAAGAGATAATCCAGTTCTATCAGGCCATTTTCACATATAAAAACAAAAATTCTAAAAAAAGGTTATATTCAGAGGGGACAGAAACCTTCTTAAATATGGCGCTTCACATCTGCAGAATTTTTAAAGTACTAGAATAAAAAAGGTATTTTAAGAATTCCTATTCTAAGGGAGGGGAGAGTATCATCTTAACTAAATGCTTTTTCTTAAAACACTGGGGGTTGCAGTTCTGATGGAAATATGTAAAGGGGTATGCATCAGAATCTCTATAATGTCAATTATTGTGTTTGTTTTTATTATCTATGTTTTGCTTAAAATCTTGACTCAGTTATCATTTAAAACATCAGTTTTAACCATTTCATCCTGTTGGTATTACTAGTTTTCAAGAAATGAATTCATTTAATATGTAAATATTTTAAAACATATTTAATATTTGCCAGGCTTCATACCTGAGTTCAACTTTCACTAATATCATATAGAACTAAGTTTCTCATCTATATTCTGTCCATAATGTAAAATGTAGACATCCAAATAACAGGTCATGTTATTAAGAATAGTTATATGTTTTAATTTAAATACAAAAACTAAATTTACAGATGAGTGGATATACACCATACACAAATACATAGATGGGTGTATCACAGAGGAAATGCAACATTTCTTGAAATAGGTTTTCTAAAACAGAATAATAGGATATAAATGCAAGTGATACTTAGCTGTTCTGTATGCCATCCTTTGTACAGGAATTCAAAGCAACTTACATGATGCTCATTCCTCTCATTTGTCTCTACAACAGGAACTTTCTAAGATAGGTTCCACTAAGAGAGAAAAACTAGCCCAAAGTCATTCAAAGAGCTTATTTTTCCTCATAGCGAATTAAAACTGGTCTCCCACTCCTAACTAAGCACCTAAAACATTATACCACAGTGACTATAGAAGAAGTAGAAAATGTGAGGCAATTTAATCTATCAATGATTATCACTGTAAGATGCCCACACCTGTCAAGAGTAACTATTATTCTCTGGAACCTCACAACAAGATTCCAGAATTTCTTCACTGATGTCACTTCTGGATCCCTGGATGAAGAGCAGCTGCCATTAGATAGCGAGTGAGGAAGACAACTCTGCAAAGTGAAAGATTGTACTGGTTTTGAAGAAGAAGCAACAAATGATGGTGATTGGATACTTCCTATTCAGTTCTTGAGAATTGAGAACTGAAGCAGAGTTTGGCAACCAGAGAGCTTGTCAAGAGATGTATGTGCAAACTTTCTGGAGCAAACATACACAACTAAGAGAGGGCTATAAAGTACTGTGAAGTGGTATATAAGTCTAAGTGCTATTGCTATTTGGGATTCCCTCAAATTTCATATGCTCAGTAATCATTCCCCTGTACTACTGATTATGACACAACCAGAATCAGCCTTGAAGGCACTGCAATGACTATTAAATGGTGGTCAGGAGAGTGAAGGAGCTGGGACCATAATAGACCATCAAAGAGAAGAATACTGGAAGTGATTAACTGGCTATGTAAATGGTGTGAACAGAAATGTGACATATTTCATAGGTGAGAAATTTCTGGCAAAAGATGAGGTAAACTAATGAGAACCAGGAAAAATATTTTTGAAAAGCCCTTTGCAGATCTGATCTACAGGGATTAAACTAAAATTCCTATGGAAATGGGAGACGAAGACAGACTTTAAAAAGTACCGTGTCTAGTAGTGAAAACAAGTTTGGGAGGAGTTTAAAAAATATAAATGCCTGAATGTCCACATAAATACAGGAAGGGTGTGTTAAGCTGCATGACCCAAAGATCCCAGACTCACTACATACATACAGACCAAAAATAAAAAATCTTAAAGCAGGATCTAGAAGGCATTACTGAAATATATTGGGATGAAATTCATGCATGCAGACAATGACTGAAGAGTACCGAAAAGGAATAGGCTATACACAATTGAGGGGAGGGGGAGATGGGAGACATATGTGAAGGAAGTACACATGTCTTTATCTAGTAATCTGAATGTGACAGTCCAGTTGCAAACTTTGGAGTAAGAATAAAAACAGGAAAAAACATCTTTTTGTGTGGGGTAGTGCTGTAGATAAGCCAGGGAAAAATTTGGACAACCTCCTGGACCAGAAAGAACATCAGGGAGTACAAATATAGTCATAGTGGGAGATTTTAACTATCTGGACATCTGTTGGAAAACTAGCCAAGACTCCAAGATTCCTCAGGAGTTTATTTTTTCTATCTTTATAACTTTATAAAGTTATACTCAAGGTGGTAAATACACCTAATTCTCCTACTTTTGCCACAACAACTATGTGAGGTGGGTTAGTCTGAGAGGAAGCTCATTTATAAATGGTTTGCACAGTACAGGATCCCAAACTACGCTCCTATTTTCCTTTCAGTAGTATCTTGAACCCCAAGAGGATATAGTTCTCTTGACTTTCCTAAAGTTATCCAGCAGGCTTTCATACTTAAGGCAGAACTAGAACTCACCGGCTCCCAGTTTTTAGCCTGGTGCCTTAATGACTAGACTGAACTGGCTGTCTTGCTAACTAATTAATTGATCTTGCTAACCAATTAGTTTTCCAAGATGTTAAAAAGGAGATAAGGTGTTTGCCTTTTCTTGATTTAATCCTAATCACTAGAAAGAGCTGGTTGAAGAGACAAAAGCAAAGGGGAAAGTAATTATGTCATCCTGGGATTCAAGATACTACTTAAAGAGAAATAGGAGCATAGTACGTAGTCCTGCACTGTGCAATCCATTTATAAATGAGTTGAATGAAAAATTAGAAAGCAGAGTTATTAAGTTTGCAAATGATGCAAAAAATAAGGAATAGCAAATATAGAACAATATGTTGGTTCAAGAATAGCCTGACCATGGAACAACGGGAAGAACCCCCCAAAATATATAACTTCATTTGGGTGGAAAGCCCAGAAACATCAGCAAAGAAAGGGAGTGTCTATACTGGGCAGGAGTACCAAGGAAAAAAATTATGATTGTCTTGGTAGATCACAAGTTGAACATGAGTCAACAATGTGATGTAGCTGAAAAACATGCAAGTGCAATCATGGGCTGCATCAGCAACTGTTTAATGCCAACCTTAAGATAAGTAGTTATCCTGTTTATTCTCATCACTCAGACCTAAAATAGACATATGGTAGAATAATGTCCAGTTCTGGCCACTGCATTTTAGGAAGGACATTGACAAACTGAAACCTGTCCAGAGGAGACCAATCAGATGATAAAGAATATGAAAGGAAAGGCTTATGATGAAGCAGTGGGAATAATTAGCCAGAACAAAAAGAAGGTGGGAAACATAATAATTGTCTTTGAGTATCTCAGGGGTATCATACAGAAGGTGGAGCTAAATATTTCACAAGTGTTCCATAAGACAGGAGAAGAAACAATGAGTTTAAATTGTAAAGAAGTAAATTTTGGCTGAACATTATGAACATTTTCTAATAATAAAAGCTATTCAACAATGGAACAAATTGCCTAATGAAGTAGTACATTTTCTGTCACTGGGAGTGAGGTTGGATAGTCATCTCTTGGAAATGTCATAGTGGATTCCTAAACTGTGTAAGGATTGGACTAAATAATTTCCAAGGAACCTTCCAATCCTTCCTTTTAATTCTGTGGTGATTGTGGTGGTGGTGGTGATGTTTATCTTGTTACTAGAAGTATTAATGGATTCTAAAAGATCACAGGCTCAGGATTCTATATGTATTGTACATTTACATTTTAAAAATCAACTTCACACTCCTTGACTTAGGGAGTGCAGACAGCATTATGTAGGGCTCAGAAACAGACATAACACCACAAGGTATATTAAATTAGCATTCAGGGTTGTTGTAAGCATTACTAAGGCACATTAAATAACTTTAAATTCACTACAGAAAACACAGCTGTTTCAAGTAGTCTTTAAGGCAGCAGTGATTCTTGCTTAAAAGATTTAAATACTTTGAAATGTTATTTTATTGCATTTTTACCTTTGCACATTGTCTTTTTCCCAGTTCCAGGACTGACAAGCCTGAATGCTTGTACTATGTGTGTCTGATGACAGATTTTCAGATTTTCCCCATTCTGAAACTTTTGCTGCAAAAACAATCTAGAAATTTCATTGTCAAAAATCCTAATACTGTAACTCAGGCATTGCTTGTCTTGAACAAAACAGAGCATTAAGTCACAAATATGTCTAATTAAGTCACTACCTCATCTCTCTGCATGAGGATGATGTCTTGTATGTAGAAAAGCAGCTGAACCACCAGGGTGGGGGGTGGGGGGCAGAGTGAGCCAGGACATGGTTGCTACTGAGTGATCAGATGGGCAAAAAAGCAAGTGAGCACATGGCAACAAACCTCAACTCCTATTCTAGTAGATAATGAGCATGTGCTATTGTTTTTCCACTCTGCCACCCACCTACTCTAATTGGCCTGGAAGGGGATGAGATGGATGGCATACAAGAGCAGGGCAATGAGCTCTTCTCTGATTTGGAAATGGGAAAGGCAACTGACAAAGGAAGAGTTGCTAAGGGAGAAAAATAAGCAAAACGTTAGAGAGGTAAATTTGTGGCTCAGCCATGTGCACTACTGTTTGTGTTTGGGCAACAACAGTAATTTTGCTGACTAGGTCTTCTTTACCCCACGCCAAAGTAGCTTATTTTCCTAACTCTTGCAGAAATGCCAATTTGAGGAAAATCTTAAGTTTTAATGAAACATGATCTAAAATTGAACCAAGAAAGCTGACAATAAAAATCCAAAACTAAAATCATGGCTTGTCTTACTTGCCCAGGACTCCATACACCCTCATTTGTCAGTGTCAGCCCAGCTGCCTCTCATCCAGGAAAGAGAGGAGGGGCAATGACAGGCCAGGCTCTAGTTGGGTAAGAATAAGAAGGGGTCACTGGGTAGAAGCTGCCTGGCAGCTGAGCTCTGCTCAGCTATGACGACGTTGGGGGGGGGGATCACTTGATACGGGAGGAACTGTTTGTGGAGTGTTCAGGATTTAGAACTAGTGCAAAATGTTGTGCCAGATTGGCATCTATTGTATATTATTGAATAAACCACTTTAGTTTTGTATCAATGATTCTGGCTGCTGCTAGAAATGTGCAGAACTTTGAAACAGTACTTCAATTGAAGTCCCCTCCCCCTTTAAAGACCTTGTGAAATGTAAAACAGTACAGCACTTTGCTTTCAACCAGCAGAATTAAGTGGTCTTGGAGCATTGCTTTGGTCATCAAAAGTGGCTTCTAGTTTTGATGACCAAAGGCTCTTATCTCAAAGCAACACAAACCTTACCAGTAGATTGGCTCTGCCATGATAAGTCAGAGAAGCAAAATAATGTGACTTTTGTAAGCCAGATAGGCCAAACAGTTCCATTGCCAACTAGCCTCTGGGCATAAGTCATCCTGTTGGCTATTACCTATAAGTGACTTGGGACCAGAATATCTGAACAGCCTCTTGTTGTCCCATCACCAAAACATACTAGATGAGTAGGAATATAAAACAAGACTTTACCTTTGATGTGAGTAGAATGCTACCTTCTTCATTTGGTTTTAGGGTGGCTACTAACATGCACTTTGTTCCATATTGCTTTTAAGCTATATACAATATAATAACTTGATTTCTTTAAAGGACTATGTTCCTTCTGTTTTTAATTTACATGCATGCGCACATATGTTTTCGATTCTTAAATTACTGTAAACTTGTACATTGTAAATTGCCTGTGCAGACCATTCGGGGCCAAAAATTGGTCACTTCTGCAATACATTGTTTGCAAAAGTAAAATGCCTATTATTTCCCCATAGATGTCAACCAAAATTAACTATATGGAGAAATTGTACCAAATATGCATAATTAAAAGAAGTATTTCAAACATTATCATGCAACGGACATAAATAGGTCATTAAGAAATTCAGAAGAATTCTAAAAAGTTCCTAAGATTAGGCAACTTACATCTTAGTTTCAGCCCAATTAAGGCAGATATTTGAAGTATAAAAACAGTAAGAGTTTGGGGAAGACTAAGATAATCTTTCCCAACAGAAAGGAATCAATAACATGGTAAAATGCTGGTCTCCAGTGACCAGCAAGCTACCGTATTTCATTTCTAAGGAAATTATTACTGCTAGGTTGAGCTAGATTTAAGAAACACAAAACCTTTGCCAGAAGCTCCCATTTTCCTGCAGAGATTCATCCATCATATGTCAAATAACAAACATGATTGAATGAAGGACATCCTGAGCAGCCTCAACTGTATGTTAGCATATGTATTCTTCCCTTTCTGCACTCCAAAAGGCTCCCTTGAACAATCATAACTGCAAATTCCCAATAGGGGGAATCAACTCTGCTGTTGTTTTTCATACATACATTTCAGGCTAAAGAGAGATAGAGATGTAACTATCAGGTGTTTTTTTTTTTACACCTTAGCCAATGCAAACTTTAATTCCAAATTTATTTGTTACAGGTCCAGGTTAGAGGCAACATACATAATTAAATTCCAAACTACATCCAAATAATTTGTTGTATAATCAAACCCAAGGACAAAGGCGGTACACACAAAAGGAGCAGCACTAAAATTGCTCCATCGTAGTTCTTTATTACAATAGAATACAAGTTGATGTTCATTTTCCAGATGACATCATGGTCTATAGAATATACAAGCAAACTAAAATACTGGCCGTCAGAAAACAAAGGACATTGATCAAATCTCATCTTCCAGAAGGCCCGGATGTACCACCAAATTATCTTGGAAGATAAATGCTACATGGTAACCCTTCAAAGTTACAAACATCACAATGTAAAGAAACTATAAAAAAAATAATTTCTTTACATCAATATTACATCAATATGTCTGAGGAGTATTTAAAGTAATGGAAAAATTATTCATAGTTTCACAATATATTGTTCTGATCACATCTGCTGAAATCCTGTAGATTCTCATAAATGAAATACTTTGATGTCGATTTTTTTAAAAATTATTTTGAATTAATGTGTAGATAGGCCTATACATAAAAAGGGCACTCTGCACAGCTGTAGATTAGTTGTGAATACCAATCTTCTTTCTACTTTCTACTTTAACAGGATGCAACAAAATAGAGTTCCTTTGAGTATGCTAAGCTAAAAAAGGAATAACACTCATGACAAACAACAAAACAGCAGCAGCTGAAGCCACAAGAGAGAGGTTGCATCACCTCAGTGATAGTAACACAGTAGATGCAAGATTGTAAGGACAGCTGATTTACCTTTCAAAAACACAAGAGAAATTGAAAGGCATTGTTTGCTTCTGTTCTATAATTACCAACTTGGCTCTGAAAAATGTTATTCCTTTTTTAATTCCAATCTGAAGAAAGCATTGATAGGGAAAGCAGATAGTGTAATTTATAGGCACACCTGACAGATTATTTTTTTTGTCTTAATAAAAGTAGAATACTTGTGTAGACATATTTCTGAAGAGACTAGGAAATAGTTATCTCTCCTGTATAATTAATGGCAGAAAAAGCAGAAGCATGGAGAGTAAAAACAGGAGCTACTCTTCCCTAGGTTTAAGTCCACCCTGAGTTAGGCTGACTTTAGCTTTTCTTTCTTTTTTTCTTTCTTTCTTTCTTTCTTTCTTTCTTTCTTTCTTTCTCTCTCTCTCTCTCTCTCTCTCTCTTTCTTTCTCCCTCTCCAACCTGGTTCACAGCGTTGCTATTATGAGGAAAAATGCACTATGCCTAAAATTCCTGGAGGAAAGGTAGGAACAACAAATGTATTATTTCATTCATTAAAGTGTAGCATAAAGATGCCTGGACAATTACAGATAGAGGCTTTCGTCTGTCCTCCACCAATCCCTTTCTTCTTTTCAAGGTTTATAAACAGTAACTTCTGCATAGATGAACTGCACATAAAGCAAAATAATGTAACATTCTCACATATTCTAATAAATTAAATAGAGAATCCCCCCTCTTTGCAACTGGAGAAGAAAATCTAAACATCTGGGCCACCGCATTTTTTATGGCCGCTTGAAAAGAAGAAGCTGAACCGTTGCTATTGGCGACATTGAATTCCCGCCCGTTAATGAGAACAACGCCAGGTAGGGCCAGGACTTGGGGCGCTGTAAAGCAGGCTCCATTAACAGTCACTGGTGGAAGGGAAAAATTCCTCTCCAAATTGACCGTTTTCGGGCATCAAAAGACCCCCTCAAGGGGAGCAGGCACCAGAACCATCCAACGACTGAGTAACTGAGAGAAGCACACCTTCCCTTCGAGTCTATCGGGCGATCTTTCCTTACCCCCTTCCCCTTTAAAGGCTACCCGGGCCAAAAGATACCAGTCCCTCTTCCAGCCTCTCCCGCCTTTAAAAGATGGAGCTTCTCAGCGTACCTGCGACCCAAACAGAGCGGGGAGGGGAGGGGAGAGGAGGGGAGAGGAGAGGAGGGAAGAAAGCGCGATGCCATCCTTTCATGGCATCACCGCCTGGCTTCCAAAGCACATTAGCTCCGCCGCAGAGCTGTGAAGCTGACCTCCTCCCGCTCATGCACGCAACCCCCTTCCCGGAGAAAGGGGACTGCCGTTACCTGCCGCCAGCTAGGATCAGATTGCTGCAGCGGAAGAGGGGCATCATTGCTCAGCCCAGTACAAAGCACTGTCCCTCGTCTCGCTCCCCCTCCTCTCTCAGCGCTGCTGCCGTAGATGGCACCCAAACGCCCATCTACGGGCCATTTTCCGGGTAGCCTCCTGGCACATGCCCGGCACCGCTTCTCGCCGAGAAGGAGACTCTCGAACCTTTCACGCCCAAGAAGACGGAACACAACACCGGCAGTCCCCGCGGGAGAGACGCAGCAGGGAGGGAGGGAGGGACCGGCGGCGGCGGCGGCACCGACAGAAAAGCTCAAAGAAAAGGAGGGGCGATCTGGGTTACCTTTCCGCAGGGTCCAGAGGAACGAGTCCCGCACCGCCGCGCCCGCCCGAGCCAGAATCCAGGGAGAGGCCGCCCGCACGGCGGGCCGTGCTGTACTCCTTCGCTCCCTCCGCCTCGCTCGCCGCGACGGCCAGCCTTGCGCCCTAGCGCGCGCGCGCGCGCCCCCCACCGCTGCGGCTGCGCTCCACTCAGTGCTCAGAAGAGCCGCTGCAGCGCCGTCGCCGCCACCTGTCCAGGCACGGAGAGCCCCCCGGTCACCGCCATCCCAGCCGCCGGTGGGGCTCCTCTCCAGCGGCCCCTGCCCTCCGCGCTCTTCTCCAACCAGAGCCCGGGCTGGCGTCGCCCCTTCCCCTTCCCCCCCCTGGAGAGAGACAGCTGGGCGAGGGTCTAACGGAGCCTTAAACGACGGGCCAACCGACGCTCCCGCCGGTGTCCTGGGCGTAGGAACAGTAGCGAAGGACAAGTGGGACCCCGGAAGTGCTGTGGGCCGACGGCCAAGACTACGATGCCTGGAGGGATGGAGGAAGGCAGCACCTCTCCCCAATGAACGTCGCTCTTAGCCCCCCGGACCGAAGCCCCCCAGAGCCGAGCAAGAGGGGAAAGAGGAGGAGGAGGAGGAGAGGGAGAAGGCGAGAGAGGCGCGCTGGGAAAACCTGGATCTGGATTCACTGGAGTTGCGAGCTCCACCTACAGCTTGGCGCCCTTGAGTGAGCCGGGGAAGGGGTGAGGAGGTAAAAACGCAACGTGCTCTGTCCGACTTTGGTTTCTCGGGCAATAGTGGCGATAGATCCCCGGCTCTGTTGGACGGTTTATCTCCTTCTTCGCTTTTTTTTACAGTCGAGTACGTTAGGAGGAAATTGCAAGCTGTATTTCTTTCTTTTCCAACCCCCATCTTCAACATTTACGAATTCTTTCTAACTCCAAGTCCCCCTTTGGTCATTTTCTTTTTGGTGCCTTCAGGTCTTGGAATATTCCCACATTAGCATTCTCTGTAGGCATTGCATGAAAGAGCTGCCGTTTCATTTCCAGTTAAAAAGAATGCTCCTCTTCGATATCGTCTCTCTCTCTCTCTCCCCCTCCCCATCCCACCCGCATACAGAGATGTTTCCTGCTTTCCATAAGACCATTTTTCTCCTGCATCAGGGACTTGCCTAAACCACAGACGTGTCTATCCTTGCCAATGTTTTTCCCCTGTATTGTTACCTCTTACTCCCCCACACACCTCCCCAGAGAAAAGAACACAAAACAAATTGCAGCAGTCCCAGTGCTATGACTCAGATCAGGCTGAGAAGTGAGGGCAGGCTAATAGGTTGGCTATAAAGTCATTTGTAAAAAAAAAGAGGGGGTGCTGACATTTCAACCTTCCACATGTACAACTCTATTTGCTTCCCCCTGTTCCTATCTCTCTCTTCGCACAACTGGTGCAGCTCTGCAGTAAATAAAAATGATCTTTTGTAGCTAGGCTTTGCACAATGTTAACTTCTCGGTGTATGGTTTTACAGTATTGCTGTACTGTACATAAGTGTAATAGCCCTTTCTCTGAGAATTGTTGCTAGATGCAACTATCAGAAGACGCTTTACATTAATGAAATGTAGGTCCTGTAAGGATTCATTGGCATATTTAGAGCATACTGGGTCCTCTCTTTCTTGAGCACTGTGAATATTATGTTTTCCATTCTTCTCATAATGAATATCGGAAGGGGAAACGACAAAATAATTCTGGTTATGGTGTAGGCATGGTGAAGGATTACTGAATCAAATAATCAGCAATAATAAAAATATTTGGATTGGAAAAAGGATTGAATAGGTAGCCTTTTGACTGAAGTGAGACAGAGAGAGACACTGGGATGTGTGTGTATTCTTATATCTGTATGATCAATTAACAACAATGTATCAGTTTGCACTATCTACTATTGATTTTATAAACTTGACAAAAAACGAAGTGAGAGACTTTTGTGGAAAAAACACCTTTTTAAATAACCTATTGTTTTCAAGAAGTGATAGCTACTCTCTTTAAAACATGAGATCAAGAACTTAAAATGAGGAATTTACAATACACACATGGTGCAGCTTTGTATTTGGTAACCTGTCTGAACAATACAATTGTTTTTGCATTTGTTATCTGAAAGCAAAATTATAGCAATATCTGTGGCATGCCTTATTCTATGATTTGCATTTTCCTATATACACAAAATTGCATTTCAACCCACAATTCTATTTTGTTCCACAGAAAATAAATGAATGGGATAGCTAATTCTGTAGCAGACAGAAATACAATTCAAAATTATCTTGTTTATTTAGAGAAATATGCTGTAAATAAGAAAATGAAACATAGAAAATAGAAATCATATGCTTAGGTATGGTGTAGGGTTACCTGGCCTGGTAATGCCACTTATAAAATAAATCTTACAATAGTAATTGGTTACAAACTGAACACAATCAGTATTGTAGATGCAAAAGAGCCAAATACTATTTTATGCTACATCAACAGAAGCAGAGCTTCCAGATCAGGGGAAGCAATAATTCTATTTGAAACAGGATTATTTAGACTTCACCTCAAATACTGTATTCAGTTCTAGGCACTACACTTTAATTCAGATAATTTGGAACAATTCAGAGATAGGCAACAGAGATCATCCCTGTACTTAATCTGAGTGCTATCTAGAGAGAGTAAAGCTTTGTATAACTTCAGCATCCTAAATGAGAACATAGTAACTGTTAGGCTATCTCAGTACAAAAAGGGTTATATTTGGTATTTCAGCTGGATCTAATAACAGATTTTTGAGCCCTATTGACAAATGGTGATGATAGATCCAGAAATAAGTCCATTTAATGTCCCTAATTCTTTATAGAATATCTGCTTTGCCTGAATTGATTGTAAATTTATTGGCCCATAATAAATGCTCATTTCTACATTAAGCACTGGTTTCAGACATTTTTAATGGCTACAGTCTCAGCTGACCCAAATCATCAAGGGCCCAGTGTGTAACTATGATCACACTTGGAACTGGCTTCCCTGTTGGGACAGGAGGGGTATGATCTGGGATTGGAAAGATTATAATGGCCAAATGGCTACATCACATTGTTTTTTTAATCATAAATTATGGTGAAAATATAAAATATAACTTTGGAAAAATTAAAGTATTCTTGACTAGGACTTACATAAAACTTAATATTCTTCCCTAAATGGATTTCCCATTCCAAGTGGCACTAATTTCAGTCATAGACAAAAGCTTGCAGAAATAATTAATAAAATATATATGCAGTGCTAGGAAAACTGAGTAAGATTCAAAATTTTGCAAGATTCAAAATAAATTGGTGGACTTGCCTTTCCCACCTTTAAATGATATTAATGAGCAAATTGTCTATTATGACAATAGAATGAATAAAATCTCTGAACAGCAGTCATAGAGCGGGTTTACCTATTGGACTTCATAGTTATTTGTGATATAAAGAAACAACAGAAGAAGAGAATTTGAAGGAATAGGAGGAGTCTGGCAATCTCATCATTAACATCACTGTCAAATGCTTTTTACCTCAGGGGCAACTACAGTTAGATTTTAATCACATATGTCCATATTGTATGTTCAGACTCACGAAATAGACAGCCAGCCCAGCAAGTACTGCCTAATGAAGATAAAAATGTTCTGTAGTAGATATAGTATCTACTACTATAGTATTTACTGTAGCAGATGTATTTACAAATTGCTGGAAGAATAAAAAGTGATCTCAAGAAGAAAAAGAAAGGACAAAAGAATTTCAAACACTTAAAAAAACCAAGATCACCTACTGGGATGTATATATAAAGTGTTATTAAAATACGATAGGAAACTGGAACAAATAAAAAACTTCGCAGTTACATGATAAAGTGCCTGCCAAATTTGTAAGAAGTAATCACAGTAAAATAATGGGGAAACCTGTGGGGGGAAAAACAATGTTTATTCTAAGCTTTAATTTGAAGGAAAATTGGTATAAAATGTTTTTCAAATGGTGCCTAACTCCACCAATATAGCCAAATCATGACAAATGTTGGAAATGCTACAACAAAGAAGGAAAATTTTATCAAAAATGGTGCTCAAAAGCTTCTGAAGAATTAAAAAATGAAATTTGAACTGAAACCACAAATATTTTTCTATTATGAATAATTCCAGAAAACAAATGATAAGTATCAGAATTTACTAAGATATATGTGGATAGCTGCAAAAACAGATTTGCACATCACTGAAAAAATTAAACTTTGACAGTGATTCAGAACTGGGAGATCAAAGTATTGAGAAGTAGCAAAACTGACAATATATAGAAGCTTAAGTAAATTCGAGCGAGAATGATTCCTTCATATATGATACATTACACAGCAAGGCAAATTCAGATACATGTATTTGGAATACTGTTTGGGGGAAAAGTTAAGAGACCAATAAAAAACAATAGTGATTTCAATAGATACTAGCAATAACCTCCAATGTTTAATATTCAAAGTACAGTAGAAATATTTAAAGAGGGGTTAGCCGTTGGGGAAATAAATGATAAGGGAAAAACCAAAAGTCTTCTTCATGATGTTTTTACTTATACTTTATTAGTACTGACTTATTTCCTACTTTGCTTTTTGTATCTTCATTCTTGTGCAATTTCTGTTCAAATAATCTGTCAAAGCATTTATGCAATTAAAAAATTTATTTTTTTAAAGAAATCCCTTTTTGATTGCCTTGGAATGTTTCTGAGCTGCTTGCTCTCTGTGGAAGGGAGGCAAGACCTGTTTCTTATGTCCATCCCAAGCATCTGATGGACCTGAATTCAGATTGACGTTGTTCATGAAGGTTTGGTGCACAGTCCAAACAGATGTTTTGGTCAATGCTTGGAAAGAATGCTGGGGGCTTTAGATTGGATGAAGTGTTTTCTTATAGATCCCTGATGGCGAACCTATGTCACGCATGCCAGGTCCACCACGCATGTGCGCATGCCTCCTGCCAGCCAGCTGGTCTTCGGATCTCTGCCGCACATGCATGGGGGGCGCTGGCATTGCATTTTGGGGTTGCAAGTACGTGCTTTGCTGGCCATCACTGTTATAGATCCTGGAGTTCCCTTGATTTATAGTGGCTCTCAAAAAAGTAAGATAGATCAAGAGATGCATAGAGCCCTGTTGGAGCTTGATATTAGACCCAGCCTAATTTGAGCTACAGCCACTAAAAAGGTCTACTCCATAGTAGTAAGGGTGGCAAAATGCTAATACTTTCCCACCTGTATTGTGTCTACAGACAGTTGTCCAGTAACCCAAATTTGATGAAGCTGATCCCTTCTTGGTAAGAAGCAGTAGCTGAAGACTCATTTACAGGTCTACTATGGAGTATATTCAGCATCTGTTGGATAAAGTCACTGGGATTCTCTCCTCGTTGAATTCTGGCCTTAATGCAGGTGCCATGAAGTTGAGCAGTCTGTTGTTATTGGGACTGAGTTTGATTCTATTGACTAAAGCAGCATTGATTGTGCTTGTGAATAACCACAGGCAAGAGTGAGGATGGCTATCCTGGTTCTCCCTGATGTTTCAACATCCTTAATCATGGTATCCTTCTGGACCAGTTCCAGGATTTAGGAATAGAGCACACAGTTTTGTACTGGATATCTTCCTCCTCCAGAGTCAATTATGTAGAATTGTAGATTCTTATTCTCAGGCCTGGTAGTCACACAAACAAGCATAAACTGAATTAATATAAAACAATTTCTTCAAAGTGTTTGTGAAACTTAGGTGATGCCATGTTAATTAGTTTTACTTACCTCTTGCCTTTCCCAAGGAAAAGTTAAAGCAAAACCAGGAATGGCCACTCCAAGGAATTTCCAGTGTCTTTGGGATTTTGTATTCCCTTTTCCTCCTAACCTAACAAAAATACACATTTTTTTCTACTGTAGTCCATATCACATCTAATGATATGCGCATTTCTCCCTGCAGTTCATTGCTTCAAGGGAACAGTCAGCCTTTATTTTATCCAGGACTGACTAGGTTTTCTTGCAGTAAACATTTCCAAATGCATAATTCAAATTATGGATTTCAACTCATGAATGTATGTGTGTTTTTATGTGTATGAAACCTACATTCTGTAAAGAGGTAAATACCGGTACTTTGACTTCATGTATTATTTTGTGGTCACATTTTCAAGTGTGTTATTTTTAATTTAACAGGATTGGATGATCTTCTACCACTTAATAATGTAAATTTAGAAGTCTCCATACTGTCTCTCCATAATGGTGAAATTGTAAAATTAGTGTCTATTGGCTTTCTTTTTCTATCTTCATGTTTATTAATAAAATGTTCACCACTTTTTAAAAATCCATCTCTCTTAATAGAATGTTTGGGTTCTCTTATCTCCTAGTAATAGATATAAATGTATATTAATTTATTTTCCAAAGGAAATAGCTTGGTTCTTTATTCTTCTAGCATCTGACATCTTGAGTGTCTTTTTTTTTTTTTGGGCATTTGGGGTGACCAATGCATGAATGTTCTCCACTATTTGTTGGAACTTCCAGTGATAAAATTGGAGAAGGGTATCAATTAGTTTCCAGATTGTATTTTTTTTCTTTCCCACTTTTAGCATGCGGGAGATAGCATAAACCCTAAGTTGGTCCAACCAATTTTGCCCTGTAGTTTAACCAACAAACATTCTGGTTAGATCAGGATAATGATCTAATCAGAAAGAAATTTTGCAAAATCAATGTAGCTTCCTCTAAATGGAATCTAAATCTTTTTTACATTTAAGTGCAGCAGGCGAGATGGGCTTTCTTTTTATTATCTGGCCCTTCTTCTTACTAGTTCTGAAGTCATCCTCATTATTCAAAAATGCCTCATTTGGTAAGTAGACCTAATATATTTTTTTGAGAGAAAAAGGGGCTCATAATTTCACATTGGTTTTATCTTTTAAGTCTGCAGGAATTACTTGGCTGTCTAACCAACATTCAAGTCTTATCATGTTCTGTTACCAAATCCTTGACAGATCTCTTTGGATTTGCAATTGACTCTCTGCAATTGACTTTCTCTTTGATTGGGAAAGAAATATGAGACAACAACTACAGGACTGCTTTTATGAGTTCCTTCATTCACTTATTTTAATCCAAATATTTTCAAGAGTTTCACTTGGTTTATTCAACTCTGTTTCTGATAAAAGTATGGATACATTTTATATGCTATATGGATACTCTATTTCTTTTGAACAATTGGTAGTGCTATCATCCAAGCCAGGAAATTATATTACAAGGTATATGTTATGTTTATTTAATAATATTTGCTTTTCTATATTAACAGTTACAGTTTATTTACATAAATTGAATATTTTTATGTCAAATAACATTAAGTATTTTGAAACACAGGTAAAAACTAAGAAAAACTGATAGAAAGGAAAGGAAGGAAAAATGAAAAAGCCAAGCATGCAAAAAATAATAAGAAAAAGAAAAAGAAAGAAGTACCTTCCAATTCTCTAATTAAGGAAGTCACTTATAAGATAATGCAGCCATCTCTACAAGTTCCATCATGTGTAACAGCCATTCGTCCACTATTTGTATGCATATAAATATTCTTGCTACAGTTATATTTAAAACAAAGCTCCATGATTTTTCTCCAATTACTTAGCCATCAATCCCAAACTAAAAATCTCTGGTTTCAATTGTATGCTAATCTTTAAGATCGTCTGAATTGTATCCAAAACATTTTAGATTTATACAAATCTACCAAGCATGATAAAATGTACCTTCATGTTGTTCATATTTCCAACAGTTTTGAAATTTATACATGATAGGCAATTTTCTGATGACATATACTAACAATATCAAATGTTATAAAAATTTCCATCCTTTCAGCCACATATTTTCCCATTTTCCATTTATATATTGTAACCAAAAAATTTAGCCTATTTTATCATACATGCTTTCACTTGTTCTTCTATTTCAAATTTCAATCCAGTTTATCCATTTTGACAATTGTCAGTGTTCATCATTTGTACAGAGTTCTATTTCAAATTCAGTATTAATGTTCAAAACCATAAATACTTTAATTTACTTTAAACCTTTCTAATAATTAAGAAAATGATTGACCAAAATATATCCCTCTACTCCCAACACTTGCCTTGTTTTTATCTTAAACACAACTTGAAAGAATCCTAATATCTTACAACAGGGGTATCAAACTTGCAGTGTCACATGACACATCGTGACTTTCTTTCCCTTCGCTAAACTGGGGGTGGGCGTGGCCAGTGCAAGATGCATCCAGGCCACGGGCTGTGAGTTTGACACCCATGTCAAACTAAGCCATTTGTATTTACTTATCATTTCTCATCTATACAATGCTTCCTGCATAAAGTTGTTCTTTGGACACAACCTAATTTGAATATATAGATAGTCCTTGACTTACACTTATTCATTTAGTGACCATTCAAAGTTATAATGACACTGAAAAAAGTAAGTTATGATCATTTTTCACATTTATGGTCATTGCAGCATCCCCATGGTCATGTGATCAAAATTCAGATGCTTGGCAACTGTTCATACTTGTGACCTTTGCAGTGTCCTGGGGTCATATAATCACCTTTTATAACCTTACAAGCAAAGTCAGTGGGAAAGCCAGATTCACTTAATAACTATGTTACTAACTGCAGAGATTCACTTAACTCTGGCAAGAAAGGTTGTAAAATGGGGCAAAACTCACATAACTGTCTTGCTTAGCAACATAAATGTTGGGCTCAATTGCAGTTGTACGTTGAGGACTACCTATATTCCAAATTCTAATATGGGATATCTGACATAATGATTTTTAAAACATTAACCTAAGTTTTGTAATACCACAAATATCTATGCCATCCAAATCTCACTCCAAATGCCTTCTATTTCACTCTAATTCCAAATGCTTTGTATTTTTCAGAAATTCTTTCATATACATCCTTCTGCCATTATCAAGATGTCAGTGTCAAAACAGGTATTGTCTGAAACAAAAATAATATGCTAGGTAAAATATTCTTAACCTCATAAATTCTCTTCAGCAATAATTGTATTTTGTTCTATCTTAATATACCTTTTTCATTCCATTGTCTTAACATAATTACTTTGAAATAGCAATTCATATTTGTCATAGCGATACCCAAGTATTTTATCTTCTTCTCAATTTTAAAACCTGTTTATCCACCAATGCTGTTTGATCTTGGATTTGCATATATTTGTTAACATCTTCATCTTCTGTTTATTAATCTTAGAATCTGCCAATGCATCAAATTATTTTAAGATAACCATTAATATTTCAGTTCTCATTAAGGAACAAGCACCAAATAATATGCAAAAGCTCTTAATTTAATATTTTGTTAAATATTTACTCCAACAATTCTTCTCATCCTATCTTACGTCTCTTTGCAATATTTCAAGAAACAAAATAAACATGAGGGGGACAATGAGTAGACTTGTCTTGCTCCTGTTTTTACATAGTTTGGTTAGATCTACATTAACAACTGTTTATGCTTTCCATGAAGTATAAATTGATGTTACCCATTTTATAAAATTCATCTTAACATTCATATCTTCCAAAACTTTAAGCAGGAAAGTCAAGTTAAAATTGTCAAAAAGCCTTCTCTGCATATAAAAAGAAATCAATGCAGCTTGTTTTTCATTATATTGTTCCTAATGTTCCAAAATATCCAGAATTCTAATGTTGCCTTTAACTGTCTTTTAGGTAAAAACCCATATTGATCCTTAAGAATAAATGTTTGCAAAAGTATTTTCAGTCTTTCTTCTAAAATAATTGTGAACAGCTTTTAGCTACGTATTGTTCAAGAGTAGTATTGGTCTATATTTCTTATTAGAGCCAGATCTTATCCCTCTTTGGGTATTAATGTTATACTGGCCTCTTTCCAAATTTCAGACATCTTCTCTCCTTACAGGTTAAAATGTATTGTTTTATAGAGGTTGTAAAAGTTCATTCTCAAAACATTTATAATACAAACCCGATAATCTATCCAGGCGCCTTTCTTGGTTTATTCTTTTTCATAGCTTCCTTATTGTTATAGGTCCATTCATAATTTGTCTTTATTTTTCTGTAATCCTTGACAAATTTTATTTTCTAAGATATTCATCTATTTTCTCCAAAGAAGTATCATGTCCTTTATATAAGCTGGAATAATATTGATGTAACGCTTCTTGCATAGCCATATTGTCTATTCATAACAGTATCTCCCTCTTGATGTTTCAATATAGCTTTGTTTTTCTTTCTTTTCTTAGTTTTAATGATCTTAGTTTAAATGCCAGTCAGTTCCCTGATTTACTCACGAATTCAAAGTTTTTTTGTTTTTTGTTTTGCTTTACACAGTTTAATGTTTTTCCATGTCTCTTATTGTTAACATAGATAGCTGTTGCTGTGAAAGCTTAATTTGTTGAGAGATATACTTATCTTCTCAGGAAATTTATATACTTATTCTTTTCTTTTTATCTCATCCAGAGTATTTCATGCTTTCTCTTGCTTCTTCCTAAGTTCGATATTATGTTGTATTAAATAACCTCTAATAAAAGCATTACTTGCATCCTAAATCATTCTTAAATCAGTGTCTTTATCTCAATTAGTTTCAAAAAATATTTAAAGGTCTTTTTGCAGCCTTCCATTATTGCTTGTTTCTGTAACATTTCATTTAATAGGCATCTAAAATAACTAGAAATCTTCAAGGTAATTTGTCTTGAGTGATTTTAATATTTTTCTCAGAAGTTCTGTCCAGTTGGTAGGTGGGTCACTCTACTCTAATCCTGCATCAAACACCATTTTTCATTACAGAAATCCTCTTTTGAGGAGCATTTACTCCATTTATATTCCATGTTCCATTTGTAATCTATGATCAAAATTTAGAAAAGTCAATACATGCAGTGCCTAATTCATTACCATGTCTTTCAGATTCTTATTGCATCTGTTGTAAACTTTGTGTAATTTCTTCTAGCACTTCCATTTGAATCTCTTCCAATTCTCCTTTAAATCTTCTAGAAACTCTCTTACCTTCTAAACAGAATTCAATCAGAATATCTGTTGTTTAAAAATAAACAATCATACCTTCCAATTTGTCCCATCGCAATGGGATCTTTATCTGCTTTAATCTTTCAGACAAAAATAATTACATTTTTCTCTCACATAAAATTCTGATAGGAATTATTTTTAAAGCAATTATATCTGTACTATAAATTTTAAATCTTATATTAAAAAGCTGCTGTAAAACTGTTTTATTAAAGATCAGGAAATAGAGTTAGAAACGAAAAACTGGGAAAAGGTTATTATATATACTGTCATATGATGGAAGTTATTATAGTTATTATGTACAAGTAAATATTAGAAGTTAAGATTAGAATAGAATATAGAATATAGGATAACAGAGGTAGAAGGGACCTTGGAGGTCTTGTAGTCCAACCCCGCCTAGACAGGAAACCCTACACCACTTCAGACAAGTGGTTATCTAACATCTTCTTAAAAACTTCCAGTGTTGGAGCATTCACAA